>JAANSQ010000080.1:0-49075 GCA_036850885.1 Lepidocyrtinus dapeste
GACGATCAAAAACCGATGATAACAGTCCTTTGGTAACTAAGTTACCAGTAGTCCTAAAAAGGATGAAAACAGGAAGCTGAAGTGAGAGATATTTAAAGACTTAAAGTTTTTTGAGCCTTTAATTTATCTATAGTATATATTGCATTTAAAAGTCAGGAATGTATACAGGAAGAGGAAGTTCAGTTTGTACGACGATTCAAAGTGCCAACAAGCTATCCACGAGCCAAGGAAAAGCTTCAACTTTAAGATCTTAAATGAATCTGAAGTTAAGACATTGTGTAAACTATAGAATACAAAAGTCAACTTTCTCTGATGACTAAGAAAATGTCCCAGGACAAATCAGTTCCGTCACTTATCTATTTCCATTTTTTTGTACTTTTTAAAAAGAAAAATTTCATGATGAAGAAAAGTGGTTTTACTTTTCTGCCTGAGAAAATGTGGTAAGTTGTCTTGTCTTTTGGAAGGAAAGATCTAGCATGAACCATGATATATACGAATTTAAACTTATAATGAAAAATCTTGGTGAAAAATAAACCCTCTTTTACCTTTTTTGAGGAACAGGGGACCAAAACTTTTTAAGGACTTGTATGAAACAATAGAAAAAAGTTAACTAAACCCCTTACGAGATTTTAAGCTTTTTTTCTGTTCTTCGTGTAAATGAGAAGGATATTGGAAAGGGAGCAGCTGAAACTGAACCTAGGGAAAGGTAAGAATGACACAAGAAAACAATCGAGAGGAAAAAAGGAGGAATAAGTGGTAATGAAGTAAGATTTTCTCCATATCACATACTTGAAAAATACAGACAAACTTTTGGCTCCACTTAGTAGGTTGAAGCTTCAAGGGAGAAACAGGGGGAGGAAAAAAAATCGATCGTTGTTACAGCTCTAATGTGCACCACTACTGCACACAAACAAAGTAAAAGTTGGGAAAGTGGTAAAAACGCTAACCGAGAGTGGGAAAAAGGGCTCAAACAACCTCTATTTTTACATTATGGTTCTTAGTTAAAGAAACTAGGTATGCAGCTCCTTCAATGTAATAATTGCCCGTTTTTCATTTCCAGGGATAGAAGTGTAGCATTGAATACTAAAAAATGGTAGGGAATTTGGTAAAGAATATTGCCATGAAGAGGAGATCAGGAACAGATGTGGACTGGAGCTTTATTCATTATTTACTGGATCTAGCATTTAACCACTTTTTATAGTTTTTCCTCGCTTTACATTGCAATTGCATTTCTTTGATTCAACAAAAAAAGTGGGAAGGCAAAGTAGGACAGCAAAAGGGTTTTATCTGTTATATTGCAACATGGGAAAAAAATCAAGCTCAATTCCTTAAGCAGCGTTATCCACTTTCACACAAAGCCCATTTCCAAAAAAAACGTTCCCAGTCACGGCAAACAGGGACAAGAGTGAAATTGAGCAATCTTATTTCACCCGTGCATGAAAAAAATTCGTGGACAAAATGAAAGCAGTTATTTTCGGTAAAGCCAGGAGCAAAATGGATTCACAGGAGGAACCAAAGCCGGTGAAAGTACCTTGAAATAATCTATTTTCTCAAGCATGTTTAAAATGGAAAGAATGTCTCACAAGGAATTCACCAGTGCGTGCTACAGAAACAGCTATGTTTTGCAATAAGTCTTGAAAAGCAAAAGAAATCTTGGCTGAAGGTTTACCTCAAAGTGGCGTATCGCCCACCAAAGCAAAAAAATTGCGAGCACGTGTGGGATGTGCGTGCACAGTTAGTTGCTTTAAAGTTGCGTGTAATGAACATCCTTTCAAGGCTGCGTTGTACCAACAGTATGATTACAGGTTGTGGATTATTTTAAGCCCGACTAGATCCATAGATCATCCGCTTAAGAGAAGAAAGGAAAGTTTACTTATTAATGCATGTTAACTAGGTATGTAAATTAGACCGTACAAAAAATTATAATCTCCCTCAAGCATAACAAAAGTAAACATGCACCGAGAGCTAAATATGAATAAATGGGAATTCTTCAACTTCATTTTCTAAATTGTATACTTAAACGAAAAAGAAAAGACTGGAAGTCTTTACAAAATGTAAACAGCAGGGGGTTTATGTCGAAAACTCTTTATTAGGTGGAAGTGCGAAGTCATGGGACAAAGTCATGACCACGACTAGAATTATGATTATGTTCACTTTATTTCTCGACCTGTTTAGCTTATAAGTAATGGTTACAATTGGATATTCGATATGTATTATACAAAAAATTTATTTTATAAAAAATTTTACATGATTTAACAAGGAAATAAGGTTCCTCAGAATCTTGTTGCTTTCACTTTATGTACTTTCAGCGCATCAGATATGAGAAATGTACTGGGCTCATTTCCTTCATACCCCACATTAATATAACGATGATGGTAGACTATGATACAAAGAATGAACCTTGTTATATAAGCAGTACTGTATTAAAAATCCACATGTTCGCTGTGTAGTGCTTTCACTTGTCCCGAAGCAATCTTGTGAAAGTTGATATCTTCAAACGTTTCTATTTTGATTTACCAAAATATCGTTTCAAGGAATTCGCGGTGGAGAAGTTTTAGATACGATCTTGTTCAGACGGCTAAAAATAAATAGAACAAATAGAAGAATACAGCCTTATTTACTTTGCAAGTAAATATTGCTGGCAATTTGGAACAATGTTTAATGGGATGTTGAAATTTAAGCAGTTCAAAAGAGAATGTCTGTCTGTGTCTGGCCAGGATACTGCGTTATCATTTTGATCTTAAACAACAGTAGCAAGATGCCTTTCAAATATACGGATAAGGAAATTATTCTGATATACACAACCTACCGAGTAGACTCATCGTAAGTCATCATCTTAAAACTTTAATACTTCACATGATGGAATGTTTACTAAAAATATTAATGAAAAATTTCTTTACACAAATTGAATTCATCTTCTTTTTACTCAATGCTACTTATTTCTACCTAAAATTATGAAGAATTCCTGGAGCTTTATAGAGTTCAATTTATAATTCAATGTCCACCATTCAAACGGTTACTAATAGGGAATAAAAATAGGGAATCATGTTTTATGCAAAGGTTCTGTTCTTACTTACTTAATGGCCATATTCTATGAGAATCACGTGTTTAAGTACAGTCCATTACGAAGCAAATGGGTTTGAACATACAAAGATGTCTGGTGAAAGCAAAGGAACAGTTTCAAGGAAAATGTCTTCTCCTTAGTATAAACACATTTAATGCAATTCTAAGAATTGTATAAGCCTCGCATGTGTAGATGATAACATCTTCCACACGTTACTTCAGATTTTTGCTTATTCACAATTTTCTCATCACTTGATGATATTTTTATTCCTCCCAGGACGAGCCGAAAATCATACTAGTTCAAAAAAAAATAGTCTGAAAAACTATAGTGCGACGCGTTTGTAGACGTTAATAATGATGTGTTGTTTGCTCCTGGTGTTTCTTATTGCATCTTGCGATAAAAGCAGCATGAGCCCATCTTGTTTTTACAGAATCTCTTTGTTATCCTATCTACGATTAATATCGCTTTTATTGTCCATCCATTTATTTGATCATGAGTATCATGGGTATTATCTCAAGTCCATTATTTTTATGCTATTTCTTCTGCAGTTTGGATGAAAGTTGCAAGCAAATATATGCTTCATGTCAAAATACTTTACGAGACATTTCACTTGGGAGCAGTATTCAAAGGGTAATATTGTCAGTGCAAGACCTAGCTTTTTAGTTTTGGAGAAATAGCATAAACGTAAGAAATATGTTGAATTTGGCCTTAGGCAAATATACTTTCCAATACCAAAGGTCACAAGAATAGTTGTGAAAGAATCCATAGATTCTTCCAGTATCCAGCACAACACTGGATAAACTACATAAACGAAGAAAATAGTGCCACATCATCATTCAAGAAGCAAATATGAAAACTAGTCGTAATGTTTAAAATGAAGATCTCATTTCCAAGGCTGGTCTTCAGTTTATAATATATGTAATTATGGTTATAGTTTTGTGGAGAGTCTGATGACATTTGATATTCCTTTTCATAAAAGTATCCTCATCAGCAAGCAACCAAGAAAACCAAGCCAGTTGACATACCTATTTTATTCAAGGCGTTTCAATTTGAATTTCTCTAGTCTTAGCTACTCCTGAGCTGGAGAGAAACTTTTGGGAAATTCGAAATCCATTTAATGTTCTTCAAACTTCACAGATTCAGCACAATGACGCAATACTAAATTATTTAGCCTTTGGCCTTGATATGATAATATGTGTTTGGGGGTAAGATGAACAAACTGATTTTAAACAAGTAACGTATACCGTATACTTTATATAAGTGTATGTTTAAACATTCCAGACAAATATCAATAGGATTATGCTTAAACTAAACTTTACTACTAATACACAACTTAAACAAAGCCTCCTTTTGTTGATACTTACTGCTACAGAAAAATTTACATTTAGCATCTCAAGTAAAGTGATTTAGATTTGCTTATAACAAAAACTTAATGCCAAATGGCTGTGGAACATTTCGAAAAGAAGATTTTTTTAAACTTTGGGAGGGAAGATTTCATGAAACATTAAATCTAAGTACTAACGTTGGAATTGTTGGAAACTTTTTACCTTGATGGTGTTGTCAACCGATCAACTTACTCCACTATATTAATTACAATGAGATGGATTGACTTAGTCTTTCATAACTTAACATAACTAGTGCGTAGCAAATTTCGCTCAAAACATCGTTTCTGTGAAGAATTTAGGATAGGACGATGGACAGACCGAGGAGTAATTGTCAACCACCTGCTACAACCCTTTCATGGGTCTAAAAATTCAGGCATGACTCATTTAGCCAAGCCATAGCTATTTCATCATCACTATTCCGAAAAATAAAAGACCTTGCTGGTCTTTGAAAAGGCTTCTCAAATTTAGTTATTGCTTTGTACTGTGGGACAGACCGCAATTAATGTCTCAAGCAAACTGCAAGTAAAGACAGACGGCATTGAAAATATTGCAAATGCAATCTTATTCTTACATGCTCGTTTTTATACAACAAAGAAATGGAGGCAAAATAGGCAAATTATTCCACTCATTGCAATAACGATGCAATATACATGCATGCACATTTGTTATTTACATTTTGTGTTGGGGGAATTCGTCGGAATCCCAAATGCAAATTAGGTACTTATATTTGGTATTAGATATTAGTCTATTCGTCATATGCATGAAAGAATTTTTAGCATCGAATCGAATAAAATGATCGATTGAATAAAGCGTTGACAGGTTCAACAACGGCAAAAATGTGCAAAGAAACTAGAAGCATGCATTGGGCAACTACTTAAAGCAATCCGATCGTTATCGATAAACTGGGGTAACATGAGTTGGTGGCGAAAAAGAGCGGGAAGTAGTTATACACGTACAAGCATTCTGTGATTTCAGTGTTCAATTCAGTCAGTGTTCATTCAGGCGTTCAGACTAGACTAGACTGTTCAGATCAGAGTTATCAGTGTTATCAGTAGAAAACAATTGAGTACACGTTGTTCTTCAGATTTTTAGAGTTGCGATTTAGCCAATTCTAATTGAGATCATTATTTCATGTTTATTAAATGTTTTCTTAGATAAAGATTTTGGACAGGTTTTTCACTTAAAGCCAGGTTTTTCTTCTTTAAAGTTATTTTGTGCTGAACGTTTTCGTTTGCCTCTGATTAATTGTGATTTTTCTGGACTCGTTTCCTATTTATAATTTGCCGTAAATTAACACATCTTGATAGTTGATTAACTCGGCTCAGACAACATGATCTTCCCAATAAAGGCTTTCGAGGCATCTGGACCTGTTGTTAGTTCGTATTTTGACTATAATCACAGGAGCATCAAAAATGCCAAGAATTTGAAGGGAAAGGGAAGGAAGGGCTCAAAAGGGAGCAAAAATGCAAAACTCCCAAATCGTGGGTCCCCAGCGAAGCAGCAAGAACTGAATTTGAATTCAGAGATTATTCTGACGGCGGTGAAAGAATATCCTGAGCTCCGTATCCTGGAGAATGGTGTTGACTTAAAGGCCGACTTAAAGCCTTGGTGCTGTTTCGGAAAGGGGTCATGGAATGGAAGAAATTATGCGCATGGGCTTTCCTCCAATTTTTCTAGGTACGTAATTAAAAATTCTCATGGTCCATAAATTATTATAATCTGTCATGCTAATAATTGCTCATTTTTATTTCTTAGCCCTGGACTCAGTCTTGTGGGTATTGAAGAAGGAGAAGTTGCCGACTTTATATCTGACTGGGAGAACATAAAAACCCTGATTAAATCTAACAGTTCGAACGCGCCGGTGAGTGGCTATCATCTTCTCTTCATCATCTTCACCATTTTTTATAACCAAGTAACTTGATTATCTGACATTTGACTTTATAGCTTAGTTATCTAGTTCATCGTTTGGGAACCACCGTGACTGTGGACCATATGGATTTGACCGGGTTTGGACTATTTCCTGACTTCCTTAAACTTCCGACCGCGTTCAGAAAATTTGTTATTCATGCAATTGGAGAACATGTCAGTAAATAATTTAAATAAATTTTGAAACTCTCCAATACATGAAACGTAAAGTCAGATCACAATCAAACGTTTAAATACTTTCAACTTGATATTTGTTTTCTCAAATGAATCGTAGAAGGATGATACTGGGTATGGCAGCACGACAAAGGACCCAAAGCATGATAAAGCCGTGCTCGGTAAAGAAGCCTTTCATCAGTTACTTCATCAAAGTATGAAAACTCCTATGGTAATTGATAAAAAGGTAATGCAGCAGGAAAAAAAGGTGAGCCCAGGTTCCGTATTTGAATGATAAAGATAAAAAATTATTAGAATTCTAAAATGTCAAACATTGGAAACGTATTTTTAACTATTGTGAAAGCTAATATCGTTTAATTTTAATTGTAGTCCGCTTATTCTGCATCGGTTGAAAACGATTTTTTGCACATGGCAAAACTTTCAACTGACAAGTTTAAACTTATCGTGGGAAGTAACATTCCCTTGTATTCTCATGGGAAGGAAAATGTGACAATTCGACCCAGGTAAAAATTAAAGATTCAACAATATAATGTACGATAGTATGCTGCCATTCGCAATGTATTCAAATTCAACTTTGAATTTCAAATTAAAAAAAAACTTTCAGTATCAACACCGAAAACGTTGAAGACGCGTTGGACCTCTGGTTGGACAATATCTTAATGCAATGTGATAAAACTCTGACGACAAAATTGAAAGGGACTGTGGTGACGAAGACAGATTGGATCCGGACTGAAGACCTGCCCAAACTGGGAAAATTTGATGCGGCCTATTACTTAGAACACACACAACATTTGCTAACCTTTCTGCATGAAACTTTAAAATCTGGCAATTCATACTGGCTTCACAGAGGTAGAAACCGTATAGATGAAGAATTACTCAAGTTTGCTTTAAATATGATTACGTCTGATTAACCGTTTTTATCAATGTTTCTTGACTGACAGCTCCCGGTTCTATTGAAATAAAGTTATACAACTTATCAAATATTACTTACCGCAATGAGAATGGATCAACCGTTGGAATTTTCCAGGAGTGGGAGTTTCTTAAGCCTTATGTTCCATACTTTAATTTAGCATCATTGACCAAATATGCAGAAGTGTTAAGCGAGTTGATCCCGGAGAAATTTAAATGGGACTCACACAAGGATTTACTTTGGGGGGAAAATGGAGAGAAAGCCGTAACAAGCAAAGAAACAAAACTATACCAGAAACTCGAAGGTTGTCTCCCTGTCGTAAACAAGATTCGTGAAAAAAGAGGAATCCCCCCTGATTGGCTTATTACTAATAAAGATTTGGATGAAATGAAGGACTTTGAGCTCCTCGGACTTCCAAAGTGTGTGGAAGTGATCCAGAAAATAATGATGTCGGAATTTTCGATTTTGGGCAGGCATCTGTACAGACACGCTATCGAACGATTTCTCATCATGTGTTTAAAGCTGATTAAAGCCGTTACAGAAAAATCCAGTAAGATATTATTACCCTTAGTCATGATAGTTTTAAAGCAAGGCTAAAGGAAACACTAATGTAATAATTATTATTTGAAAAATTCCTAGAAGTATTGAACGTGGGAAAAGAGAAAGAGAAACCCCCACTTAAAAAATGGGTCGAATCTATTTATTTCGTCCTATGTGACGTGTTACGTTGCCTGAAAGAGTGGTTCGAGCGACTGGACATGGAGTTGGATGGAATGGGACTTGACATGAATAAAGAGCATGATTTCAGATTCTTCGAATGTCGCATTTTAATTACTTGTTCGGACGTCATCTCCATGATTTCTGAAATGCAGTGTGATGTTATTAATGTTTCCCTCACTCGTCGACTGGACCAGGACCTTCCAGACAGTAAAAGATATGAAGATGCGAAGTGCTTTTTGTTACTAGCTCGTCGACTTCTTCCCGAGGAAGGTGAAGTTAAAGTGCGACACCCACTTATGGTTCCACCCACTATGATAGAAATGGGAGACGCAACTATGTCCCAATCTCTGTTCGTGAATAGAGATGCGATCGAACAAGAAATACTTCAGAAAGTTTCCGTGGCGCTATTACGATTGGTTTCTCATCGCTTAGCTTTCCCACCGTATCTGCAGTATGACTTTGACACATCTGCTCCTGCTGAAAGTATTTGCACTGAAAACAAGATCAACTCCGACAATCCGGTCATCAATACTTGTGTCCCACCCCTTAAAGTTCGAAAAGAAATCAGAGAATTCTATAGGAAGATCTTCGACCTCTTGCGTGATTGCATTATGTTCGGGAAAGATGTGACAAACATCATAAAAGGATCTGATTTCGAACGTATCCAACCAGTTCAACGGGCAGAACGATTAAGACAGGATATAAAACTTACCGTCGAAACCTTAGACAACTCGGACACCTTGGAAAAGTGGAGTGAGACACTCGCAGAAATGAATCCTCTCGAAAATTCTGACCAACTTTTACTGCCCAAGTCGGACGATATCTTCAGGCGGAAAAATCGCGGGTACAAAGCGTACTATCCTGGTTTTCGCTTTCAAAAAGAGTGTAACTCAAGCCCTAGACCTGCCGAAAAAGCATTGGTCGAAAGCTTCGACAATCTATGCAGTGAGAACGAATCTGACTTTCTTCTATACAGCTAATATTTTAACTAGTGAAATCCTTAATCTTGAACGAACTTACATGACTTTTCTTCACTTAGCTATCTTCATTCCATTTAAGTATAACTAATCTTACTTACTTATTGTTTCAAGCTTTTAATATTTGTTTTGGTTAATTTCATTTCCAAACTATATAGAAAATTTCCCATGTATTTATGTACATTGTTATGTTTGGCTTCATACGCTTGTTCATTTTGGTTGATTCTACTTTTAATTAAGTTCTAATTGTACGTGCCAGCAATTATGTGTGTGTACATTATTCTGTTAAATATACGACAAGGTTAGTTAATCTAAATATATGGCTCTTTAACAGTCGGTGACGGTGATCACAAGTAGAGTTCGTATTAAGCTTTGTAATAATGTATAATGTAGGAGTTGAAATTAAGGATGAAAATAAATAGAATATAATCGCATTATTAGTTGTTATTTGTGTCCTAATTCATTTCAGTATGTTTCTCGGTCATTTATTATCATGGGCCATACAAGAAAAAAAACATTTTTACTACATATTTGGAATTTGAGATTAGATAAAAATATATAATGTAGTGAAAGGAAGTAGATATTTCCGCTACTATGTAGTGACATAACGCTAATAATACAAATCAGTTCATGGCTTATGTACAAGCGTCAAAGTGTCTACGAATGAAAATTAAATATATTCAAATAATATATTATGCGCTTTGATAAGGATTATCGCCTCCAAGAGGAGGTAGAGGACTATTTGGATCTTGTTGTTGCATTTGCATCTGCATCTGAAGTTGTTCATCCTGAAATAGAAATATAAGGAATATCGATCAATAATAAAAATTCCCACTTATTTGGAAATAATTCTAAGGCTTACCGGAGTCAAAGGTCGAAATTGATCTGCAGTCATTCTGGTGAAAAGAATACCTACACCTTCGATCATAGCGAGAAGGACACCCCCAATAATTGCACTACCTAACATCGCACCTGCTCCGCTTCTCGCGGCAAGGATACCTCCGGTGGCTGCACCACTAGCAATCGCATTCCATGGATCTTCTTTACCCCTTAGTTTGATTAGAGAGCAATCTATTGTAGAGAAGAGACCACCCCAAACAGCAAAATTACCTCCTATGACTGGTCCTTTGGTTTTAATAGCGGTCATACTTCCAGCGAGACGATGAGTTATTCCGGCAGGAGAATTTCTAAATCCTTTAATTGCCTGAAATAAGGAACCTCCAATGGCTCCCATTGTAAATGCACCTCCACAATCGTCAACTATTCTCCATGGGCTAAGTATAAAGAAAACAAAGATATGTAAAATGAAGCTTTGTTTTATCTTGAAAGTTCATGTCGAATAAGATATGTGTTAGGGGCCTTACCACGGCTCTCTAGCGTATTCCTCCATTATTCAATTTTAATATGTATTGTTACTTATGCCTAATGACGATTATTAAGAAAAAACTGGAGATAATGAGTTACTGCAGTATACAACCGTGTAATAAAGTTGTTAGCAATGCTGTTAAATCGGAGTGAGGACTATAAAATTTTAAAACTTTTTCGAATCACACTTTCCTTCACTGTTTACTTGATTTCAAGTTCAATACTACCGTGCTTGCATCATATCATTCGTAATCGTAATCAATCATGAAACAGTAGATTAGGGTTTAGTATTATACACGTGCAAGCTGGGTTGGGGAAAATCCATAATATCTTGTGATTCTTGATAAAAAAAACTTCTAATGGTTTATTTGAATATCGTGCGTTTATTACATCAGCTAGAACATAGAATAATCCTAAATTGGGCAAATGCGTTCAAAAACATCCTTTGTTCGGTGTAGAATGGGGAAATCTCATACAATCAGGATGAATATATTAACAAAGGATTCATCTTTTCATTTCTCGCTTACATACAGCGTAAAATTTCAAAGGGAGCGTAGTGAGTCTTACTATCAGAATATTTAAAATTTAAAATACAAACCTAGGATTAAAAAATTTTGACGGTTCCTATCCGTTTCATTTCAGAACTGAACTAGAATTCCTCCGATAAGTTTCATTTTAGTCCACAAAATGAGTAAATAAATGCATGCACCTTGAAACTTACCATTATAAATCAAAATGTATGTATGTTCTAGTGAAAATAAAAGCTTTAATTTAACAAAGAATTCTTCTTTCTAATTTTATTCGCAATGATTCAGGATATTTATGTGATATGGCTGAGGTTTCCGCCGTATCCCATGCAAAAACACCTCTCTGTTTCTTCATGCATGCATCTAATTTCAAGGAAATTCACTGAAACAAGGCCTCCATGGTTTAACGAGAAAGGATTAAAAGTTTAGACTTCAGCCTAGCCAAAAAGAACGGAATGCCAACAATCAGGATGATTCCCCAGGTGTATCCTTCCATGAAATATTACAATAGTAGAGCAGAAATAACTGCAACCTCTTTTCAAGAAGAAAGGTAAAAAACGAGAAAAATAAATTCAAAACCCTTCAAAGAAAAGCATTTGTGCATCCGGACGAAGCCAAAGCGGTTTCACGCTTCAGGCAGTGTTTCTAACAATAAAGGGAGCACTTATATGAGAGGGGTACTACTAATATTATTTTTACTATTACGCAACATACAAAACATCACAGACCATAAAACGTTCTTATATATATTATCGATGAACTGCATATGTACTAGAATATTACACCTGTCCTGTACTCGATTGCTTTTTAACCAGTAAGTCAATTGAGCTTCTACAACACAATAATACATTAATACATTGTCCATCAAAAAAGGTAAACTGCCTGGCAAAGGCTATAAGAGGAAAAACGCTTTAACATATGAAAAGCAGTTAAAACTTAAGAGTTACATTGGCCATTGCGCAACCAGCCCCAGCGGGCTTGGATGAACCTTCTGTAATTCTTGTATTTTTTACTCTCATCCATCCTTTCGATTCATTTTGTAGGCCGACGACGACGAGGCAATGGCACCTTCATCCTGTCTCACTCGCTTATTGTCAGTTTTGTTTTGGTATTTGGTATGCAAAGCTGATCCTACAAGCTTGCATTTAGCCATGTTCCGTTGATCCTCAAACAAGACAGTTCAGTACATTCGCACAGTTTTTTGCATTCATATTATTTCGTTGACTTTTACTGCATGAAAACAACAATCAGGAGAGAGGAAAAGCATTCTGAAGTTTATAATGCCTAGGGCTAAAATCAAGTTCTTCTGCGATAATATCCTAACATCTTGCGATTACTATATAGGGAACGTTCCATTGTTGGTTCAGTGTGAATAGGATAATGATATTTATTTTGTGCAACAATTTTTTCTCTAAAATAGAATTTCATCCGTTGAATAATTTAATAAGTAGTTTAATGTAACGACCATGCCTTTCTTAGAATGTTGTCCTAGCCAAAGTAATTCCATAATGGCAAGGAGGATGTTTAAGACGTGTGGACATTTGGAAACTTTCCAAAATGATGTTGAGCATTTTTGTGTAGTTGCCGTGTTTTTACGTGTATGAGCTCATTTTTGTCCTGTTAATTACTCGTTTTCACAATCTCCTCCATGATCTGATACGTGATTTTTAGGTAAACTGATAACCCATCCAGGCCGTGTGATGACTGTATTTCATCCGATTACATTTGGATGGGTGAATTGGAAATGATGCGATTTTACTAACAATGAGAAAGTTTGCATGAATGAGTCAACCTACGAAACAAGATAATTTTATTATTTGGCGAACGGACAAACTTGATGAATGTTGTTCCAGATACCTAGAATCCTTTGATATCACGCACTGGACAAAGATTAGATTGTGCTTAGAGTATAGAGATAAAAAGGATGACTACATTAACAGTGAATTTCTCCCCCAGTAAGAATTCGGTGTTTGTTGTCGTTGAGTGCTCGTTAAAACCATGAGTTAAGTTTTTTCCCTCAATCAAGGGTTTACTCATGCGTTTCCGTTTCCATTCCTATCGTGACGAATTTATCCTGGAGCTCTACTCAACTTTCCTGACGTTACCCACAAATCACATCAAACGAATATATAGAGAAGAAAAATTATTGCATGTCGAAATACAGGTAAGTCTAAGTAAAGCTTGTTGTTAAGTCTTTATAGTCTTGTATTCCGTGTCACTCCAATCCACCACATAATAACATCGCGCTGACAAAAAATTGCATGCAATCTGTAGGAAATGAATCATCCTTTGTACATATGAGTTATCGATTAAATATTTTTATGAAGTAGGATTGTTGTGGGATAGTAACAGGAACATAGCCTTGCGATGAACTTAAAAGGTCTCTTTTTACAAATAATATAGCTCACGTTTTTCACTTTCCCTCCTCCTATATATGTGTACAAATCAACAAACAAGTTACATAAGTTCTTAATTTTAAACCCGTCCGATATCCGATAGTAGTGCCAACGCCAACAACTTTGGACTTCGGATTAACATGCGCATTAAGCTGCGTATGCATGTAACAGAACATACATTTAATTTTTGAATTACAAACATAATTAGATATTACATGTCAGGAAAGGGCTCCAAAATTTCGCTGTCACCATTCGTCAGTTGAAGCTTCCTGGTTTTTTAAAACATTAGTCTTCCTATTATAAGTAAGTATGCATTTATTATTGCACAGTATTTACATGAGTAATTTTGTGTTGTTCTAAACAATCGTACCACTATACGAATCGTATAATTAATTGGATTGGAGATGCGTTTTGAAGCAAACCAGTGAATCATCAGAAACCATGAGCGTAGTATAGTTGATTGCAGTGTGTCTTAAGATTTATTCGCGAGTTTATCTGGTTTTTATATGAATTAATTTCAATTGAGCGACATGCAATCGAACAAACTGTTTCAAGTAGGGCAACGATGGGATTCAGGTTTTGTAGACGTAGAAAAGAAGTTCCTGCAACGAATTTCATTTGAAGATATCGATATGCATGCATCGAAAGTTGAGGGTAGACAATGAATCATCATTTAGTTTAGAAACAAACAATCGAAAATGTATAGCTCATCATACGTATCGTTTGAATAGATAAGATTCTAAATAAACAGGTAGTATGTAGTATTTATTTCGCCAAGAACGACTGCCTGCTAGTAGGTCGCCAAATAGTAAGGTTGAATCAGTTAAAACTCAAAAGTACTGAAAACATATTTAAATCACAGTAAATAGTTTACACAATGTTGCGTTAATATTTTTATACCATTTAGCAGCTCACTGTCTCCTTCATTTTTACAGAATGACTTGTGCCTTTTCGGGTGGAAAAAATTTGGATGATGTGACTGTGTAACATAGTTCAGTGATTTTCGTCTACAACGAGCAACTAACGCCATAAATCATGGTTTTACTATGACGCTCATGTATCCGCAACTGTCACAAGGAGTACCTATTGAAGACCGTAGGCAAAATCCAAGTTTATCCTTCGATGGGCATAGAACACTTTGCAAATAAGAAAGAACTGCTAACCTTGCACCGTTAAATTAAGGATGCGATGACAAAATGTCACGCATGAGAGAATTTTGCTGTGAATGTTGCGACTTTTGTTCATGTGAAATATGACACGTAGCCTTGGTAAATCCTCATTTATGAAGTGTTGTTCGTGTCCCGTGAATTCTTTAAAAAATTATCTCTTCCTTTAAGGAGGTGTGTACGCTTATGAACTTATGCGCACATGTGAATAATAAAAATTAAAAAAAAAAAATAACAGTTAAACAAAGACACTTCTGAGCCATCAGCATTCAATGTAATTAAAATGGATCGATGAGAAAATCATCGGAAAGAACTATAAAATTGTCTCTTGACCCTCCATCGTCTAAAATATTTAGTACTTATATATTATTTAACAAAATCGTGTAAAGCATATACGCACAAGACAAGATGAGGGCGATACACCAACAGACGGAAAATTCACACCTCCAGGAAAGAAAGATGGAGGTGACATTGCAGCTAATACAATCACCAAATGTGTTCCCTTTTAGAAGGAAAACGAGTCAAACCACCGCAAAATTAGTAGTGAAATATTTATTGATAATTAATTTAATTAGTGTAGTATTTAATGGGTGTAGTGGCCAAGTAGTTGATAGGGGATATGGTCGGACGTCAAGCACAATCAATCCCAATAATTCGGGGTATACAAATCAACAAATTCGGGACTTGAGGGATTATCCGAGTAGAGATCGTGATATAAACTGGCTAAGTCCCAATCCTTTTGCGAATCGAGAGCAGAGTTATAATAACAACAGCATTTATCCACAGACTCCTTATGGACCAAACGACTATAATAATAATCCCCGGAATAGAATTCCTGGACAGTATCAAAACCCAAATCTACATTTGCCAGGATATGTTGTGGAAGACTTAAAGCCGGAGCATCGAGGGGACCCGGGTGACCCTTCAGATCCGAACTACAAATCACCCACGGGATTTGGAGATGAACGATATGATGGGTTTGGAAGAAATATTCCAGTGGGAGGTGGTGTTCCTGGAAGTCCGATTCCTCCATCATCAATCACCACGTCTAGCGGTGAGAGAAACCTAGGGGCGAACAACAATTGGAGTGATCAGCGTCAATATTCTCAACCCTTCTTTAACACCTCTCGAAGTGGAAGCATGAATATCGCACCAGGTTTACAAGGACCTCCTGGTTCAAATCAGTATCCTTATGGTCCGAATCTTCAACAATCTTCTGAAGTATCCAGTGGTAGATCATTATCATCTTCTCCCTCCTGGAACAATCTTCCTGGATATCCTAGCGTCGGTCCCAGTTCCAACTTGCCCGGTACTTCAGGTAACAATTACTACCCCAATGGAACAAGAATTAGGGATACTGGTAACTATCCTGGGGACAACTTTAACAGCTATCCCGGAGGTAACTACCCTGGTTCCTCTAATAATCCGTATTACTCTGGAGGAAGTAACCAACAGCAACAGCCATACAACCCTAGAACGTATGATTCCACGTGGCGAAATACATATCCTGGAAGCGTTGGTGGTGCTGGCAGTTTTGACAATAGTAACGCTAACAGATACAACAACAGGTATCCTGTGGGACCTGGTAATTATCCAGGACGTGTCACATTCAATCCAGGAGATCCTTACGTTAATATCTGGAATGAGCAGTGGTCCACTACCACGTACAGACCTACAGCTCCCGGTGTATTAGGAAGATGGAGGCCAGATTTGCAAGGGCAACAAAGACCCGAAGACATTAACCAAGTCCCCCAAGCGGTTTACGTCGTGACAAATTATGGACGTGTGCAAGGCTTTAAAACCAAAATATATGATGGCCCATGGGTCCCTCTACCAGCACGACCTGGGGTTGCTAATGTTGATAAGGCGAAAGCTATAGTCTCATCATTCATGGGCATTCCATATGCAAGAGCACCAATCAATGAGGGAAGGTTTAGACCTCCGGTGAGCTTACAATAAATTGAATATTCTCTCTTAATGTTAAAAATTTTACATTGTTTCTATTTTGAATTTACAGCGAAGTCATCCCGGTTGGCAGTTGCATCAAGCAGTTGAGTTTGGACCCGCTTGTCCGCAACCTGTAAGAATCCTAATTATGAAAACGAAATTTTTTATGAATACAAAAGTAAAAGAAAGGAACAGGAAAAAGGTTTGACATAAAGTAGGACTGTTTATGCATCATCATGAGCAATAAAAATGCATTCATTTTAACCCGTACATCACGTATGTCAGTTTCTGTCAAAATTCCATTTTTTATGAAATCAAATATTGTTTTAATTATAAATTTTTGTAAAATAGGGTTTCGTTGAGTGCACTGAACTTTTGTAAAGATAGATATCGCCTCACGTGTAGAATGCTTAATAATAATCCATGTATTTCTCAAATTTTTCTATAGGCTCGATTTTTCGGCTTCTCCCAAGGAATCGTACAAGTTGATGAAGACTGCTTATATTTGAATGTTCACTCCCCTGATGTTGGTTCTGGAGTTGAAGGTTCTCCTTTCCCTGTGCTTTTCTACATTCATGACGGAGATTTTATTCATGGAGCATCTAATCAATTCCCACCTCACCAACTTGTTGCTTGGTATAAGCTCGTAGTAGTAACTGTTAACTTCAGGTGGGAAAGAAATATTATAATATATAGTTAATATTTGTATTGGTAACTGTAACATTGTAAGCATGCTTTGCCATAAATGTTTTGCCCGGAAATTTTCGTGGGAAAAAATCCTGTGCCTAGAAAACCAGTTAAAGTAACAACGTTAAACATGAAATAGTTTCTCACTGGACATAGTTGAGGCAAAGGATTTGTTTGCAAACTTCCAACTGGGAAAGACGCTAAACAAACTTCTTTTAATTATTTAGGCTCGGAGCCCTTGGGTTCCTGTCCACTGCAGATGAATACTCTCCAGGGAACTATGGAATGCTGGATTTGTCCATGGCCTTAAAATGGGTTTATGAAAATATTCGATCTTTCAATGGAGACCCTGAAAGAATAACTGCTGTAGGATTAGGATCTGGTGCTGCCGCCGCTGGTTTGTTGATGGTACCGGAAGCATTATAGCATATTTATGCTCCATTTTAGTCTTCTTACGGATCACTTAAATATTGTTGTCATTTTTTAAAAATATTTTATTAGATTGCCCCAAGAACAAGATCTATGGTTAAAAATGTCATTGCCCTTGAAGGTGCTCCCATTGCAGATTGGGCTGCCATAATTGACCGTTACAGGGCTCAGAATACTACACAGTTGTACTCCTTTAAAATGGGCTGTTGGCAAGAGTACGAAACAACGTCTTGGAAAATGGTTCAATGTCTGAGGTCTCGGAGCTGGCAAGAGCTTGCTAATCTAGAGTTGGATGTAAGCTGAGCCAGAGTTCGTAACTTAATTCTAATTGATTTGAATCTCAACTTTATCTCTCTTTTTTAATGAAGCCTGACGTAGGTACTTTCCCTTGGGCACCAGTAGTTGACCGAACATTTACGACTCCAAAAGATGACTATTTACATGACTGGAAGGAGGAAGACTGGCGATTTCTCCCTGACTCTCCTTACAACCTACTCAAGCATGGAGATTATCAATTTGTTAAATATCTAACCGGATTTTCTCGACAATCTGCGGCAGACTTACTGTACAACAATAAGACGCTCGCTCCAAATTATGTGGTGACCAGAGAATGGTTCGATGACCAAATCAAGCTATGGGTCAAAAAATATAACTACACGTTAAATCCGGAAGGTGTCTTTAGTGCAATCCGTTATGCATACACGTATTCACCAGATCCTTTTAATACCACTCATTTGCGAGAAGAATACATTAATGTAAACTTGAAATTTATCTAAAGTTTAAAATTTAATCCAGGGCAAATTATAAAAATAAAACTGGAACGATTTTAATATTTTCATTGCAGTTTCTGTCAGACGCACTGTACCGGTCACCGATCGATCAAACGATGAAGCTCCTCTTGGCTAGAGGAATACCTGTTTATTCATACTTACTGAATTATACTTTGGAAGGCCTCCATCTTCCAGAGTGGAGGGAGGTGCCCCGAGGATTGGAGTACTACCTGCTATCTGGTGCACCATTCATGGACCCTGAATTTTATCCGGAAAGATTACGAGTAGAAAGGACCGCTTGGACTGAGGGGGATCGTAATATGAGTAACTTTTTCATGACAGCTATTGCTAACATGGCCCATTACGGACAGCCAACACCAAGAGAAGTTTTAGGGATTCATTGGGAGGGCGCGATCCCATCTGATCTAAAATATTTAGCGCTGAATGGAACAAATAATTCAACTATGCAAAGAAATTATCGTCAACGGGAAGTCACATTCTGGACTGATTATATGCCTTTTGTGGTGGGACGTGAGACTCCAACTTATCCACCTACTACTGAGTATTGGTGGGAGCCTAACCAACCCATGCAAATTGCATTTTGGACAGTGAGTGGACTATGTCTCATTCTCATAGTTGCCTTGGTTGCGTGTTGTCTGCTTTGGAGAGCAGCAAAGAAACAGAGGGACAGAATTTATGATGATCTTGGTTTGGGAAGCGAGCCTTTAGGACTTGGCACAATCGGTAAGAAACTTGAAATAAATATGTTTTTAAATTCTTTCAAAAAGAATAGGCTTGATATCTGACTCATTCTCATTTCAGTGGGCGACGAGATTAGTGAATACGCTGAAACAGTAAAAACCCACGACTCCATTGACTCTGGCGTCAAGCTAACCAGTCAGCATCCAGAAGGAGGGACTGGTGGAGGTAGAAGAGGAATGCATGCGCTGTACTCTTCACAACCTCTAGTACATCATAATGGTCACCATGGAACGGGTACAGGTCCCGCACCTGTATCCCTAAGGGGTGATCGCTTCCCCACTCCAATGAAAAGAGCCATCCGTGATGGGGGTAGAGATACGCCCCAAACACAAGTATAAATTTTAATGAGTCATTACATCAATCCATCCAATTGCATAATTTTAAGTTGTTTCCACTTAATGGTTTGTTCAAGAAGCTCAAAGATTTTTAAGAATTTTGTTCGGGTAATGTCTGTACCAGTAGCCAGTGCAGTCTTTCTATGTTCGTAAGTAACTACTCCGTCCGTAAGCGTACAAAGTGTGCAATGCCTGTACATTTGCATAAAGATGATAAGATAACTTATCCATGTGTTGTAATGTATGTTGTAATTTATTGTTTAGATGACATGACAAAAAAATAGCTATGACTGTAAAGTTAAGTTTAAGCAATATTGCTTTAATTTCGTTAAACATGCTTTATTTTTGTAATCAGATCTCACTCAGGAACGCTTGCATTTTACTATCCCATTTCAAGAGCATTAAGATGAATTTAAGGCTCTCTATTAAAACTAGTTTTATAATTTTATTACTTATTGTATGCATCATATACTTTTTGTGTTGGATTGGAAAGCCTCATTCCTGATGTCATTTGTTTAAACTCTGCTTAAATTTAGTAATTTACTCAAAATGACATCATATGAATATTGTATTATTTCCAGAAAAATGGAGAAGATACAAAGGACTAGATAATATGAAAAATGGAATCGATTATCATATTCAAATTATGTGTAATGTTCATTTCACGCTTTGTAGCGTACTCGTTTTTAAAATGCAGGTGCATCCATGCCATTTATTTGTTCACAAATGACTTTTGATTAGAGCTTTAATCTTTAACTAGTTTTTACTCGGTTTCGTATCTCTTGTTAACTTGTACTCTCTAAAAACTAACGTTGTTGAATAAATTGTCTACTTTGAACAAAACTTTAAGTTAATTGACTTAACCTGAGTAAACTGTAGGTGGAATTATTTATGCGGAATAAACAATCACCAAACAAACTGCATTTCCCATTGTATTCACGTAACGTTTGATTTTTATTAAACTTTAAAATTTTACAAATATTTTGTAACTCGTCACATTATCTGTAACTATATAGTATTTATTCTCTTAAAAACTATCATACATCATAATAAATGATAAAATTTAGTCTATCGTCTTAAAGTGCATGAATACGTTAACATACGTAGAAGAAAGTAAACAAGTATTTGTGTTATCTTATAATTTCCCTTACCACGTAAAATTACTTTGTGGACAAAGTCTGAAAGAGGATAAAAATTCAATTAATTTAGTACTTTATATAAATCTACGTAGCGAGTAGAATAAAATACAAAGTACCTTAGTAAAAGACAACTTAAGAAATAATTATTTCCGAATAAAAGACTAAGGAAGGTACATAAACACCTAAAGCATTCTCAGAATACAAATCCATTCGACTTCGATCTTTCTATTTTTGACACATAAAATCCTTCTCCGCTGCTCCTCCTCCATAACAAAGTTGGAGGTTTCCCCTGAGTCTAACTCTAAAATTTGCCGTAAAATGCATCACTTTTTATTTTTGCAAATGTACACATGAAGTGAAATACGGTCAACATATTTAAACTCTACATGCATGTAGTAACTCTAGCGAGAAAAAAAAATCCGAACATGCTTGAACATAAAAAAATATCAAAATATGAAATACATAGTATTTATAAAATAGAGAATAATCTAAATTTAACTTTATACGGTTGCAATAAAACAGCTGTAGAAAATGAGAACTTATGACATGATCATTATGTCTACTCACACTTTTTTGACTTTCCCTTTCATAATACATCTTACATTCGATCCCTATGACATTACAAGATCATAAACGTTACAATTTTCACTTGACAATTCAAAATTCTTTTGTCCATTCCATAAAACACTCAATCATAGCTCTCTTTCCAAGGGTTTTTCAACTGTTCCAAGTTGATTTGAATAGGTAAAATGCATCCCAACTACATTCTAACAATATTGCATTCAACACGATGTCGCCGCTGAATAAATCACGTACGCGTTTACCTTAACTTATGCGAGTTTAATTAAGACTACTCTATATTCTGCATAATTATCCATTTCTTTTGTATAGTACCAAAAACCAGCATTTCTTAGCATTGGCAACACTAAACTGCATCCTACAGTTTAAAACAGGAAAATGCAAATAAAATTGTCACTCCTTTACTTCCTTCAAATCCATCAAACCAATATAGCTTCGAATCTTAACACTTTTTATATTTCACAGCCGTTTTCATTTGGAAAATCACAAGAATGTTCTTTAACTTTAATCATCCGTTAAAACATTTTCTAAGAAAGTGAAACAAACGTTAATTTTTTTCTTGGTCTTGTTATTTAAAGAACTCACTATTTGATTGCTTCCGATTACATGACCTCAAGAAACAAAGTTACTTTTTTGTTTAACTTTTTTTTGGACAAAACAGAACCAAAAAATCTCAGTATACTTCAAACGATAACTTTCTGCCAATTAATTTGCATTTATTTGGATAATCTACATTGAGTAAATCAAAGACAGCATTGTTTTCTTCATCAAGTATCACTATCTTTATGTACTTACGTTTCATCCTCTAAATAAATATATAGTAGTTATATAAGAATTTATTTTTTTTAATTATGATGTATTATGCATCATTACATAGAAGTCGAAAGATAGTAACAACATCTGCAGCATTACACTAAAAACACTATTTTTCTTCTTCGCTTTTCAGTGAATAGTAGTTTCTTTTATCCTGGCATCATAAATTTTGTACTTTAGATAAATTGTGGTTTTACTTATTCCTCAGTTTTTTTAAAGACCTTTTTGTCCTGTATTTCTTTTCGATCCAACTAACACGAGACATACATATGAGATGAGTAGCCTTACATTAAAAGTTAAAGTTATGCTCGAATGTACAAATTAAAAACGATAATTTGCTGTACCATTTATTAAATATTTTAGAACTTTGATGTATTCTTATGTATTTACAAGATTATATGGACTTATCATACTGATTGCTTAATTAACATCCAAGTTACTTATCAAGAATAAAGCCAAGTATTATTACCAACCAACTCGTATAGCATGTTTCTCATAAAACCCCAAAATACTTTCACTCGCTTTGTCCCAAAAGCATTTATAATTTATGCACTTACGTCCATACCTTCTTGACTAATTTAACGTTTATTATAAATACACCGGCCGGTATATTAATCCAAATAATTTTTCTTCGTTTACTTCCTAGGAAACCGATCCTAGTTAGATATTTTTTGTTCTCTGGTGATCCTCTACATTTTCCTTGTATTTCTAGTTTGAAAGAACCATTGCGGCTTGCAAGATTTGTTTCGTTATTAATTTGGTTAGCGTTTTTTTTCTCTCTCGAAGGTACCTCAAATCCTTTAAAGTTGCCTTTTTCTGGACGAGTGATAATTTAATAACACATTATGTATCTCCACCTACTTTTATTGTATGATTCAATACACCTAGTACCTGATTGTGTCGCAGTCAAAACATCTAACAATTTATTCGCTTATTCGTTAAAAGTATCTAATTCCTTTATATAATTCTTTTGACCTTTTACATAATTGTTTTTGAAAACACAGGTATAGATTTCATAAACCAGGACAAAAAAAAACTCCATTTTTTTCCATTCATCACATCACATTCTTTTTACATTCCTGTACACAATACATAAACTTGTACATTTTAGCTTGTAACCATTATTATCATGATATAACACTTCTTTTAACCAACGCCATTGACCAAACTTATTACCTGCTTTAGTTTGCAATACTCCAAAAAAAAGTAAGTAAATACATGTAATTATGTAGAAACTGAATTTATCTGTAGTTTTTGTAGGGTCCTGTGTAGAGCGAAGAGCATGCATGATTTACTCATTTTATCTAAGAACTAGCTTGATTCGTATAGTTATTGTTAGTTTGTAACATTTGTTTAGTTAATATCCTCGTTAAGATGAAGGTTTTTATGCAATTACCTCAGAAAATAACAGGTAAGATTAGTAAGGTATAGGATTAAATCTACATTACGTATTGGAGAAGCTTGTTTAACATTATGCATTTGTCTAAGCCTACATTTTTTCTATTTCAATATTTAATCCATTTTATATGATTTACACGCATGCACACGCCATCTAATTACTTGATTAAATCTCTGTCAGAGAACAAATCATTCAGGCAAATCGGTAAATGAAAAACAAAGCAAATTGCGAACAAAATATTATCCTAAACGTGTTCGAGAAATCCAATCTTTAAGGTTAAAGTAAAATGCAACAGCACATAATGTTAAAGAGCGTTAATTAAATATTCCGATTTCGATACTCCTATTCCTCCTTGAGTCCAATGTTTGACTACACTATGGACTCCTTTTCAAGGCATGAAGTTAATAAGCAATCAATTTTTTATTCCTTTTGCGCAGACACATTAGAGTCATTAATGCAATATGGCTGTCGAGCAAAATCTGTACTCGAACTCAATAGATTTTCATCATTTGGGAATGGGAACATCATCCTATGCTCAGACACAAGCAACAAAAACAAGCCATTTGTAATTCTACCTATCAATTAGCGCTATTATGACATAGATTAAGCTTTTCGTGTTCTAGGTCACCCAATCGACCCTAAATCTCCAAATGAAATCAAATCTGTCATCTTCGCTCATTATACGCAGCTAATGTTTCCGATGCTGCACATTCGTTTCATATTTAATCTGCTCTTTTCAAAAGAAAAAAAATCCTTTGCACTCTGCCCATTAATATCTTTGGAGGTAACTGATCTTCTCTTGAATTGCTTGGAAGTAAAAAGTAAAACTCAAGGTGAAATCAAACAAAGAATCTGATTGATTGTCACTATTCTGGGAAGATCAAACGAATCATTTTGACTTTCACATATTTTTTGGTAAATCATTCATCAATTTGGTTTTCGCTAAGGAAAGGAAATATCGGAAAGAAAATAGCATTTTTTGGTTCATTCGTACACATGAACAGATCATTAGTTATCGTAAAGAGCAATCAGACTAAAAAATTGCTTATAGTTTTTAAACCTTATATAAAATTTCCGTTTTATGTAGCATGTGTAAAATGACATCGTCGAGTAGATGTTTGATTAAGCTGGAGATAAAAAAGTGTTTTTGTTTCTTCAGTCTAAAGGAACACTATTTTCTGTAGTTTATATGATTATACGCTATATATTTTTGTATGATTAGCCTTTTATAAACTAAACCTTTGTCAGAAATCATTTTTTATGACCAACTCTTAACATGAGTGACTAATGAAAAATGCATTATGTAGCGAGAAAAAGAAAAAATCAAACTTGATATTCAAATCAAATTTCAAACCGGATAAAAAAAAGAATCATAATTTGTTTGTACTTTGTTCATTGATTCTTTGTCGCTTTCTAATGAGTTGTCTTTTCTTAACTCGCCTTTATTGTAGGTTTTGCGAAAGAGGTTGGCATAAAAATTTAAAACGTTTCAAGGGCTTAAAATTTATATAAATCGGTATCACGATATATTACTGGGCATTCGTTACAGGGTACCCCACACAATACAAGATTAAAATATAACTCTAAAATATCAATATAGTCTATACCTACACACTAAAAAAATCATTTATTTTTAAACTTGTCATTAAACTAAATGTATATACTTGCCATTGGGAAACCTAAAAATATTATTTAAAAAATGCTAAATTGCATGATAAAACTTCTAGATAAAAGCAATTAATTTAACTTAAAATACTGGTTAATGTTATTGATTCACTATGGCTTAGAACATGCGTGCGACCTCCTCATGCTTACCTTTGTTAATCCACCATTATTACCACCACAAGAAATCTTTACCTACACAAAACTTTGAAAATTGGCATCTCCATCGTTAAAAAAACTCTGGCATCCGAAGTTACTAACTATAAAGTTAGCACTTCCAAACCACAATTTTGTTAGAAGTAAAGAAGGATTAAGAAAAGAAAATGAGAAGGGGAGGTTTGGCCCAAAAATATCAGGAAAGCCAATTAATGCTGATTCAGGATTTGCTTTCGAATAAGCCAAAATGATGGATAGATAGTGAGAGAAAAACAGAAAGATTAATTAAATCATGTACTTTGTTTCGTACATGATGTACGTGACCATGCATAAAGTGCAATTTATTTGGGCACAGTTAACTTGTTACTGTACATCTCTTTCATTATCATATCGGTGTTGCTTGTGCAAGTCAATTAATTCGCTGCGAGTGCATCTTTGCTGCAAACAGGATTGAGTGTTGATTTCTAATAAAAAATGCTACACTTTTTTATTGCTACTGGAGTTATAAGTCATGTCACAAAGGAATCTTTACGAGATGAAGGGACAGTGCATGAACAAGAATATTTAATTTAGTGTAAACTAACCAACTCGGATAAAAAAGACCAAAAATAATCAACCATGATTTACTAATAGGATGACAAAAGTAGCTTGAGTTGTTAAGAGTACATGTATGCATTAAAGATTTAATGAAGTCGCTTCCTTCTATAACTGAGTTTGCAAAACTTGCGACCTATTATTACTCCTGGCAAGAGACTGAAGCCCGTTTTGCATAGCAAAACTTTGATGATTAAATGCATTCCATTTAAGCAACTACATTTTGTTCTTTTCATTCCGCTTCCTGCTGACCATGACACGTGCCGTGTGCATAGACAAATATCCTACTAATGCGATGTTTACTTTTCAATTTCTTACACGGTCTTGGTATTAATTTATTAATGCAAAGCAAAACCTTTTCTCAACAAAGGACCTTTTGTAAAAGGCAACTTTATCAAGAGTTGCCCATCCTATAAGCTTTTGTTCTGGATGAGGAAAAAATTAAACAAAATTATTTTTTTAGTCCAATCAGCAGTGGATAATTTGGTATAATTTTCCTTTACGTTTCACTTTTAGCAAAAAGTTCAATAAACAGCTAAAAAGAAGAAGAGACCAAAGTTCATTTTATGCCAGCGAAATGACTTGATTAAGCAGGGATATTTTTGACATGGTACTGACAGTCTTTATGGAATGAACAAGATCATTTTTTACTACATGACAAAAAACACTCTACCTACCGATATTTATGCTTGTTTGTATCTTCCTTTGATAAGCAATTTTATGCTTGCTAATTATCTCATCAACACTACCTTGCTCACTTTTCACATCATAGTGATTACTGATTAGCGCTTGCATGTATCAAGTTCAGCAATATTCTTATAGGCTGAATGTCATTTACGAAACAAAAAGATGATGAATAGTATCCCTTAACAAATCCAACAAGTATATGCTGTCATTGACTAAATTAATTAATCAAACCAAGTTGCCTGTTTCTTTCTCAATGTATGACTTTTGCACATTCTCACCTCAAGCGATTTGGCTTATCGTGTTTCTGCGACCGCATCTGCTGTGTGTGAATGTGTGGGAGTATCGAGCAAGACCGTATCTTATCCTTACCTTCTTTGAAGGGGTTAACCTTGCCTTTTCCCTCGAACTTACTGATTTGAGAAGTAGCTAATTACATTAGGTACTAAAGAATGAGGATCATGATGACAAGCGCAAGTTATGCTTACACAATCTTGTAATTTCTGTGATAATGACAAGGAAAGGTTGACAGTTTCAACATTTACCTTTGGCAGTTCTTCGTTGAGGACGATGTAAGGTAGAAGGCGCAAATTGGGAAAATATATGGAAATTTTTAGAATGAAAGGAAAGTATATACTCATCAACAGAAAAAAAAGAGTTGAAGGAGGTGATAAATTCTAAAAAAAATATATATACATTGAGATAACATTATAACGTAACTTTGTGTTGATAATGTTATTCTCATGAATTTGAATCGCGCGCGTAAATATTTTGAATGTATGTCATTTATGCGCAAGGATGCCTTTGAAAAGGTGGAAAGTAGGATGGACTTGTTTCTAAACAAGGTTTTGTGTTTTTGGGTCTGTCTTAAAAAGTTGCGAGTATGATATAATTATAGCGTTAATTAAGACAAGTATTGTATAATACGATGATAACATCTTTCGCAGACCGTTCGCACCGTGAACAGCACACCATCAATGTAATTTTAGAGTTTGCGGAAAACTAACAAAAAACGATTCGAGTCTAAAACTTGCGACAAAACTTAAACGAGACTTAAATGCTAAGTATTCCAAACAAAAACACAATATTCAGCGATATTTAACTACTCGTATGAAACAGCGTTTTGATGGTGTTGCTTTAAAAGACGATATTGCGATGATGAAGATAGCGACGCGTACGGGATTGAAAATATCTTTGTTTCAGATTTACGCTTAGTCAACTTAGAGGAAATAAGAATTCGCTTTCGTTTCACTGGGTCAGGAGCAGTAGTGGCCGGAGGAGGGACAGACTCCAAAGTCACGACTGGCTTTTTCATGAATTGCTAGTCTCCAAAACGGGTGCAAGCCTTCTTCCATTTGCACTGGGTGCACCATAAATCTCGGCGATCCATTCCGTAAACCTGGCGATAGAGAAGATTTTAATGAATTATTTTATGTTTTATTACTACAGCTCCATTTGAACCGCCTCTACACCCATTTTCATCCTCCATTGATCTTCATAAATGCCATTATTGTTTTGAGAAACTTACTTTGCGGCACTTTTTGGTATCGCCCCTTGGCCTTCGAACCGGACTGGATTTTGGTGAAAGCCTCTTTTTTGGATTCAGCTGAGTATTTGTATTGTTTGGAGACTTTCGCTGGTGTTGCAATTGATTTAATTTGTACTCTGGATCTGTAATATGAACATAACATATGCGTGCAATTTAGTAATTTTGTAGAATCTTTAAGGTTGCAAGAACATGACAAATGTATTTTATTCAAAGCTCGTTATCAAATTATCTTGTCTTTCTATTTCGCAAAAATGTTCTTGGAGGAGACAGGGACGCGTAAACATTTTTAAAAGTAGGTAACGCACAATTCATAATGCTAAACCACAAGTTGGTTTGTTGGTGTCGCATTGTTGATTTTCAAAAAGAATCTTGGCATAATGCATCCAAGCCTCCCTAATGAACAAAGAATATAATAGGAATTTTTCTCACTCATTCGAAAAAATTTAGCTCATCGAATGTGAATGACGTACGGCACAAAGGCCGGAATGGTATAATACCATAACGCATATTTTTTTCTTCATGCCTCCATTACAATAAAAATGAAAGTGCCTTAATGATTTAGTGAATTCTTTTTGGCACAGAAAATCAAGCCGTCATCATATTTGCCGTAATCCATATTAGCCGAAATATAAAAGCACTTTGAGCATCATCATAGCATGTGGCATAGGATAATGTGCAGCATTACCTTGTAACTTTTTATTAAATGCCTTAAATAAATAACCTGTTGCATAATGAAAACGAGCGTTTTCTTACACTCTTACTTATTCCCTAGCCATTCGAACAAAAAAATCTGTACAGCACGACATGGTTTGATACCTCCTCATAGGGATTCTAGCGATGACAACGACTATGACAAATCCGAAGGCTTTATTATGACAACAATCACCAGAAACGTCGAATAAAGCCTTTTAAGATAAGTATTTGAGATGGAGAGGCACTTAAAATTTTTGCTACTTTAATTAAAATGCATACAGCTCTGCATTTTTATCATTTGTGTGTCTTCCTTTGATGGCTCATTGTTAAATGATTGGGGTATACACTCTGCTACTATACTTTCGTCAAAAAATATAAGAGGACCACCATCATCAATGTAAAAAAGGCCAATTGTCTATTGAACAACTACCTTCTTCACCCTGCTACTTTAGTCAAGTAGCCTAATTTTTCTACTATTTTTTGCCTTGAGAGCTCTATTGTATTTTTTTGTATGAGCCGAGTCAGCGAAATATTACACACCCAATAGCACATCTACCAGTATTATAATACCTTAGGCTAATACTATTAAAGTCTATTGAGAATAACATTCATGTAGTATATTTTCTGCATTTTCATCGTAATCTATGACAACCTACGCGCGCAAATATGCATTAAGTTAAGGACATTATTAATGACGGTGATGATCATGATCATGATGACGAAAACGGAACGGAATTTTTATTTTGTATGAAAGCGTCCTCCTCTCCTCCGAATTAAAAATGTACGCCTGGTGCTCAAAGCTAATTTTCATCAATGAAGATTGAACAGTTTATCGGGAAAAACGTCCCAAAAAAGAATATATCTAGTAACAGCTGCAAAGCTGGAACGGGAATGTGCTCATTTCATTATACATTTTTTTACAAATACCCAATCAGTAAAAAACCGGATCTATCAAATAAGCCAAACAAAAAATCTTTAGCCCTGTGAAAAAAATATGGACAGTGAGAAACAAATAGGTAGAATTGGAGAAATAATATTAAAAACTAATGCGATTCCTAAAAAATTAAATCGTGATGAGAGGATTTTTTTATTGGGTACATAAAATACATATTATTTATTACTTTTGTTGTAGAAAAACTCTAAGCTTCCTGCTTTTGTTCGCTTTGTTCATCCCAAACTTGAGAGAACAGTTGAATAGCGTAGAATTTAAATACTAAGCTTCATTCATTTTTATTCATCAAATTTTTTTTCACTCTTTTACATGTCTACATTATTACTCGTGCCGATCTTATTATTATGTCATTAGAGTTGCAAATTGGGTAGGTAGTTTGTTCTTGGAGCGTTATAGTACGAGTGAACGGGTGCCTATCGCGTACCAATACAAAACTGATCTCATCTGTGAAAAAAATCGCTGATTAAATGATAAACTATAGAGTGAAGCCACATGGTAGCCTAAAGACCAAACCTATTTTTCTCAAAATATTCCTTTTGAACATACACAGTTAAGCGATAGCACCCGACTGAAACAAATTGGTATTCAATAGAATACTCTCGGAACATTCATATCGCAACAACTTCTGAACCATGTAAATCAATGCCACGGCCCATTACTTCTTTTGGGAGTGGACAATGCACAATGAGAGTCAAATAACAATTAACTCGGGATCGTATGACATGCCGTCATGCTAATATTTTATCGACCATCAAATATTTTACTACTCAAGCGTCCCAAACATAGGAAATTGGTAGGGTAACTCAGATATGCATAAAGAATTTGGTGGATGCGCCAACCGCCAACTTACAAGATAAAATGGGAGGCATGGTACCCTAATGTGCATAATATATTTTACTGACTAGACTACTACAGCCGTATTTCATATTTTTCCCCCTGAAGTGAAATGTCTTTTTAAAAGTCGGATCACATCACATCATTCGCATCGAACAAGACTTGATTGGATTTATGTTTTGCATGATTCGCACTAACAATGCATAGCAATAAGTCACGACGTCGATCTGATTTCGAGAAGATTAAATCAAACAAGGACAAAAACATAGATAGATTCGATGCAATGAAACAAGCATTAATATTTATCTTCATTTTTTACTAACAACGAATTCAACTTAAAGAAAATGTAAGTGCTGCTTATCTCAACCGGCTTTTTTATTTAATAGATGCATCAATAAAAAAAATTTGCCGACTATTCCCTTATTCCTTCATTTAGGCTTTTGAGTAGTTGAGACACGTATTCACTCACTCGACTAAAATGTTGAGTGCCTACATGTTACCAAATTACTTTTGATATTATCCATTAAAGCATATCCATAGACGCGGGGAATGATATAATACAACAATTAAAGACAAGATCAGATACAAAAAAATAAACTATGCACTTATTACGATTATTGATTAGTTACGTAGCGCCAAATCGGCCTTGGGTATGTCAGCGTGAGACTGCTATAAAATCAGCTCGTACGCTGCGCGTCTACATCTTCAAAAAGGATAGAGCACGACTTTGCTTGTGAGCTCACGCAGCTTAATCCCTTGTATCTTTTTGATCTTAAAATCTAGCTAAAATTGTCTATGCATTTAGTACCAACCACACGCATAACATCTTTAGCTCGAATGATTGACCAAAAAGGCCACTTGAAACTGAAACGGTTGGAAAATGAACCAAAGAAGCTACAGCATTGGATATTGGTGGCTGGTGTGAGTTTACCATTTAGACAAATGCAAATATGATTAGGTTGAGTCGCACAGTTGGTCAGTAGTTGGTCGTAAAAATGCTTTGGATTGAAGGATTGGAGTAAAAAATCTGGTTTTACTACAATGTCACGCTACACGTCAAAGGTTTTTCCTGGTTGTCAATATCGAGTTTATTGGATTTTTTGTGTGGTCCCCTCATTCTTGTATTCTTGTGACCATATTTAATATCTTTAGCATGATTTGCATGAATACTTCCTGGAAAAAGTCCTACCTTCAGATGGTGGACGAACCATGTCCAAATGTGAGAGAGTTGGTGAGAAGGCCATGCTGCTTAGATTGACACTGTTGCTAAGACTGACCGACCCACCACCACCGTGATGGACAAGGGGATGTAATTGTTGTTGCAATTGTTGATGAATCGTATTCGCCGAAAGTGTGAACGACGGTGGGAGTGAAGCAGAAGCTGGGACAGGCGCCGGAGATGAGAGATCAGGGACTTCCACTTCTGTGTAGTAAAATTCTTCTTCATTTTCTGCAACATCTTGATCACTGTGAAATACATTTGAGAAATGAAACAAGATTAATTTCGATGGCTTTAGGGATTCTATGTCACGCTTTTATTCATGCTTAAGAACTTCTTGTTTCCGTGATTGAACAATTCAATATACTCTACATCTGGCATGCCTCATACAGTATTGTTCGCTATTTTATCTAACTATACATTAAATTCATTCTGCAGCGAAATGAAAGCTTTTTCTTGTGATCATCAAAAACGATATTATGATTATCGTCATCAACATGAAAAGTCTGGCCATTTCCTCAATACGACAGCAGGAGTCTATGTTGTTGTGGTTTTAGGATGAGTAAGGACGTTCTCTGGTGCGATGTGAAATAAAGCAGAAAACGTGAGTGGCAGTAAATGGAGTGTGAAAGCTAAAGTGTACATTTCTGTTCTCGCTTTGATCTCATTTCCCTTTTTTTCATGATGAAGTGGCACAAATGTAGACTAAAATGAAACTCTGATAAAAATAAGAGAATTTATGTATTATGTAGTTGGCCATTTTCCCTAAAAATGTAACCTGAAACAACAACAAAGTTTTTTTTTCGAAATGACGAGGAAACTTACCACAAGTGGACAGATCTGACATGAGCTTCGATATCGTAGCAAGCTTCCTTGGTGACTGTGCATCCAGGCCAAGTACATTTGAAAATGAGTCTAGTACGCTTCTTCCTAGGCTCATCCCATTCCGCTCCTCCGACATCGCTCTCGATCCCATCATCACTGGATGATGGGGTAGGACTGTAGTTATTTATGTGGGTAGATGATGAAGAAGACAATAACTCGCTGCTGCTCACGCTGCTACCCCCAGATGCAGAGCCTACTCCGCATGTACTGTTTACATTGTTACTGACTCCAACTGGAGTTCCAAAATTTGCGCTTAGCATTGATGAAGCACCAGAAGAGCTTGAGCTCCAGGATGATGAGATCATTCCTGTAAATTCATAAAAAAACTTTTATAAGCAATTTTATTCCATTTTAATTGCTTTAAACAATTCAACTAATTGGTTCATTGAAAAGCAAAAGAGTTGAGACTTTTATGTTAATTCAATACAGGCATTAAGCGATGCATTAAGTGCAATCTTGTTAGCAAGCTTGTGTGCAATGGAATTTGACATTAATAAATCTGATAGAAAGAGGAAGCGTGATCTGTCACACTAAAGCCACTCTCGCCCACGAATTTTATGACTCCAATACCTGCACAACATACTCTACATAAAGATCAAGGAATCAGAGCACAACATCCATTTTCACTGGTTTAATAAAATAAGCATTATTCCCACCATTACCGTGCAGAATTTCGTTATTTAAGTTTTTACTTTTTTTCATAAAAAATTGCTTAAATGAAACCCTTTCTTTATAGGAGTATGTGATCAGAAACAAGCTTTAAGCAAAAACTCATGTAGTAACACGCTTTTATTTTGTTTTGATTGCTCTCATTTTCTTCCCAGTAGTGGTAGCGAGCAATAAAAACAGCAAGCCATGCTTTTTCCGCATATATCCTCTCTTCGAAATAAACTCTGTATATAATCCTTAGCATAAAACGGTATAATTTTAGAGCAGTTTTTTGTTGAAGAAAACGCACTACTTTTTTCTCTAATGTTTACTTTTATCGCAAATGTGAAAAAAAACAGCTCAAAATGTCTCCTACAGTGAGAAGAAACACGACAAGGCAATAAAAACCAGAGAGTGTCAAAGACAACATGATAGATAGGCTTAAACTCACTTGAATTTTGCGATAAAGAAAACAAGAAACATTTGCACTTTTCTTCTTTAAACTTATCCCATGTTTCTAGTTAATTGTGGTGTGTCGCAGTAGCTACGACTTTTTTAAAATTTGAAATATCCACAGGAATAGAGGAAACGAGTTTACGTAAGTCATCTCCTGGAGGTAAAGTCTAGCTAGATATCTTGCCCTCCCGCTCTGTTACCCAATTGACCAGGTGTTTGATGCTTCATGTACAATAAAAACCAATTTCAAGAAAAATTCTAGAACTTCCGTATGTACTATGTGAACAAAGAAAACTTTTCGGAAAGTGTAAAAATCTTTATGGGTGTTTCCGGTAATTTACATTTTTAAATGATTTCGTTGATATCGGGCACACTTTTAGGTAAATGATTTTTTTGAAAAGATTACACAGACAGAAAAATATACTGGATGAACTAGTTGTTTTCTAAAAACTCTATGACTCACTTTTTTTGAAATAGAGAGAGTATAGTATTTTGTTTCACATATTTTCTAGCTCATCTCTCAACTGTTGCCTGATCGTTTTCAGGAAAATAAACTAAAGTATTTTTTCGCTATCAACCCATTTCCCCATGCCAAATTGGCAGGATAGAGATGACCCCAAAAACAGTTTCGTTTTCGAGAAAAAAACATCTCCTTTTCATTGACTCTCTCTTGAAATTAATCTTTTGCTTACTTATCCTCAAATTATCTGAAGCCAAGCCATTAGCCAACAAATCATAAAAAGTTATTGAGCTTGCGTTTTTCCTTCTCTCAACCTGGTTAAAATCAAAGAAATCACTGTTTTACTCTGACAGTCCCATATTTTATGGCGTGTACGGGATGGAGGAGCATTAACAAGAAAATATCTATTCATAAAAGAAGTGAAAGGCATCGTTTAACACATTTTATTGCAAAACTTTAAAGCGCTCGAAAACGATGTGGAGTTTATGGCACGCATTCATTTTAGACTTGAGCCATCAAAGGCTAAACGCAAAATTTTTAAAAGGGTCTTAGTGTTTGGAAGAGCTTAACTGTCCCAAAACTTCCTTGAACATTTTTGTTTGGTCAACCAACACGTTTACCGCTTTTAAACATTCTTGCATTCACAACATCCGTCTGTTTTTTACACTTCTCTTGCTGAATCCACAACAGTTATTTACGCAACGAACCTTTTAAAAAAGCTTTTCCTGAAACAGTCCACATAAAATAAGAGGAGAGGAGGAGAGCTTATACCATTGGAAAAAACAAAGGGGCAGGCAATCCAACAAGTTGTTTTTTTTGTGCAAATGGAGAGAACAAAATAACACTCAAATTTTTAAACGTTGAGCAAAAACAGCTCTGACTGCTATTCACGAAAATTGGGGAACCACCCATCCTCCTTTCCAATCGAAACCTTGCCATTTTAGATCGACATTATCATATATTTTGCTCCTCATCTAGCAAAAACCTATAGTAAAGTTATGCATACCTCGTGAAACTGGGAGATCCCAAGGAATCCAAAAAGGATTTTTACTACATGAACTCTGATCCTATCATTGTGACAAGAGTTAAGAGTTAAAACAGTAGTAAAAAGAGATATGAATAGACAGGTTTATATACCCTTCTTTGATCACCTACCATTCTCATCAACATCATGATTACGGATGCATGCATCGATAACTTTCCATAGTCCCTCGAACCAGTTTTTAAAAAAACACATGGCATACATTGTACATATGGCGTACAAAATAATTACGGTGACACGTAATCTGGCACAAAAAATTACTAACGCAGCTTTGGAAATAAAATGCATAGCTAATACAGGTAATAGCTTAATCACCTTCAAATTAAGTAAAAAATGCTTAGCTGATGGGCAGGACTAAAAAAGGTATAATGTACATTAAAACTAAAGCACGATTATTAAGGATGCCAGTATACTCCCAACTCACCTGAAGCTCCTTTGAATATTGAATACAAATGTAAATGAATAAAATGCATTGAGATATGAAATCTCCAGAAAAAATCAATCACAGAGATCAATCTTTTGTTCTGTTTTATATATTAAGGCAAAAAATACGAATTAGTTTATTGACAGGCTTGACATGAATAACAATATCAGGAGGGCGGTTTCCTTCAATCTCTTCTAGAGAGCAAAAAAGTTCCACATTTTAATTCATTAAAAATGGAAGATGATGATATCATGCCAGCTGGATTGTATTTACCCTCTGCCACTTCCATTCATATTATACTCCATTGCTTCCAGCAATATATATTTTTTTAATGAAAGAGCAGTTGAGAATACTGATATCAGTGAATCAGAATAGCCCCATTAAAAATCACACTTGCGTTGAAACCGCAAAAAAATGAATTATCATGCTGGCGTAAAACACTCCTGATTGGCTTATTCAATCCTTCGGATACGAATTTTTATTAAGGTCGGATCAGATTAGGAGGAAAAATTTTCCATTGCTTGTGGAATTTGAGTGTTTCCTTGTCAAAGTTGGCCATCATGAAACCTAATAAAGTCACACTTGACAAAAACTTTATTGGAGATTTAAGAGACAAAGAAAATTACGGAATGAGCTATGAGCTATGTGTGTAGTCTTGAATAAAGTGATTGGAAAAGTTATGATTTGACGGTTTGAATAAAAACCAGTACATATGACAACAAGTCAATAAACGCTAATTCGTCAACTAAGCATAAAATCACATGGAAAAACATTTTAAATGAATCTACCGAGTAAAACTTGAGTGACCTGTGCCCTTTTGGAACTCTCAAGATTAAGCTAATGATGACGATCGCTAAATGGATAAAGTTGTTCCCTTTAAAATTCAGAAATCATACGTGACGAATGTATATATTTCTTATCATATGCAACCCTATTAGGTAAACTCTGATGATGATGACAAACACAAGAGGTTTTTAAAGTGAAGGTGAATGACTTGGTTCAATATCAAACTAAACCGGCATTGAACAACCAATTTTTTACCATTTTTTTGCATGTTCTTAACAATTTTTGACTGACATGATCATATGCAAAGTCCACATATGTTTTTCTGATTAGCATCCATCATCATCACAAAAAATATCTGTTTTTGATTTGACAGAAATTATGTTAAGCGCATGCATTCAATTTCATATCAAATTGCTTACGTTCCTATACAAAACTAGTGTATCACATTGCTTTCCATCATTATCATCATCATCATCAGCACTACCACATCCTGATTGTAATCATAATCATCATGATTTTGTCTAATCCTTTTTTATTAGCGTTACGTAAACTTTACAATAAACATGACATGTATCCAAACTGCATCGATTATATAAAAAACGTTTTTCAAAAATAAATGCAATCAATTCTAGTAAAATGCTTGAGCATACAATGCAACAACTTGAACAACTCACGTACATCACACCGCAAGCTAGTGTTCTAATTTGAAGATGAAATATATTCTCCAGGTTTGACGGCTACTTAGGTAAGAAAAAATTAAGTGATTCCGGTTACAGAAACCCAACTTTTCTTCTGGTCTAAAGTTTCCTCATCTCTGATTAAATTTCTTTGCTTCATTACCTCGGAGCATTTCATTTGGTAAGCATATTTCCTTTGATCCATTACGATCACGTAATGTCAGATAAAATTCGGAAAGTACATTATCTAATGGTGTTCTGCGGTCAGGTCATTTTAGTATGCTAAAGTGTATTTTATGAAATGTGCATTAGCCCACGTCGTGAAGTCGCCTTTCGGGTAGGCACAATGGAAGGCGTGATGATGAACAAGCATCAACTCGCCTCATCAATTAATAAGGCTTGATTATGATATTCCACTCTCCTTTGAGTAAACCTGGCCATGAGTGTTCTGGCATAGCCATGGTATAATGGAATGACCAAGTTTCTACTTGGCAACGGGTTCACTTTGACAAGAGATCGATGTACTTGCCTGGTCTTGATACTATTATTCCATGTGTTCTTTCACTGTTACCAGGTACAAAGGTACACTTTTGCTGATTGTTCAAATAATAGATTTGCCCTTGTTCGACCTCAGCCAAGGAAAAGGAAACAGCTGGAGCTTTACAGAACAACCATGAAAATTATTTAGTGTAAATGATTCGAAGAAGTGCATATTTGCCCTCGCGATAAGAAAACCACAAAGCCTACCGAACTCTTTCCGCCAGGTTCTACCTACCAATTTAATTTTGCATGTGAGCTCATACTTTTATCCTATTCAGTCTAAAATTATGCCAACATATTGCCCCAGCATGTAATTAAATCCCAACTGTACCAAAACCAACACTGCATAAAAGCGATGTTATCATTTCAATAAAACTTTTCAGTTTTCTATAGTACTGTAACCGCATCGAACCGGCATGTTTTACCGGCTTTTTTGCATGTATATTACGTAAAACAGGGATTTACGCTGTCTTTTTTATGCACCGTTATTTAATCACTACAGGAGCATGACCTTTCCTGCCAACAACATCATCTGAAGAGGTGAGCACAACAGGTTGCATTTCTGATTGCATCAGGCTGATTTCAAAGAGAAAAAAATGGACCGGCTTTTTAAGCCACACTTTCCATTTTAATTCCAAATGTCATGGATTTCGTACAGGCAGTGTGAATGATACTGGCAGTAAAGTAGATTTAAAAGAACACTTGGAAAAATAAACTTTATTAGTGTACAAACCAAAAGCTGACGCTTCAAAATATAATTCACTTTCTATATTCAATATCAATGTTATCATATCGTGAAATCAGAATCATATGATCAAGTGGAAACTAGGAATTAGGCATAACCTTCACCTTTCCTCGTTGAATAAACAAGAGTTCATTCGCACGGACGCCCGCTGGAGTGTTATTTTTATGAAAAAGTCAAAAGAGCATTTAAAGCTCCAGAGCGTCATTTGTAAGAGGAACTGATCAAGTGTTGCTGCAACCAGTATCAATAAACTTGATTCCATGTTGAACCTCACGATATTGAATGATAGTGCCATATCTACTTTCTATCATGACATAATTGACATTTCATGTGAAATGTAAATAGCTAAGGAAACTACATACAGTTGACTTTCTATGATAATGCGTTATTACGTCCGTGGTTTTGTTCAGGCCTAACCCGAGGTAAAAATGTTGAGTAATTGTCCCCAAACAAAAGTTACCAAAGTTATGGGAAACTAAATAAAAGATTTAAATCGCTTTACTAAATAAAGCGCACAGCCACGGGATAAAATTATTCTTTCGTAACATTTTTTTTTCATCCAAGAGAACTTTAATTTTTTTGCGAGAGCCTACAACCTTGAGTGCGAATTAATTTGGAGTACATGGTAATAATGATAGCCTGACACCAGGAAAACTTGTAAGAAACTTCATAAAAGGAGATATCATCCAGTCGTACCTTCAATGAACACTCGCTCTTGCCACCCGTGCCAATATACCTACGTAACTCTGAAGAGCAAAAAATTAGACGGAGATAACATATTTATGAAAATAAAACTCTTCCACACCACGCACCATCCCAAATGGGCTTCTTTCGTTTTATCATAATTTATTAAGATTGGAGCACCTCCTTCTTAAATATATATGCATTTTTTCTCAATGATAGGATACAGTATTACATCACTTTGCCCCACTCTGCGTATACATAATGTATCATAATTATATACGGAGATGTGTAATAACAAGAAAGAACGAGAAAGGAGAATTTAATAATGTTTTTGTAAAAAAATCAAAAATAGTCATAATGGGAAGGATCGCTTGAAAAAAAATTTAAACAAGAATTGTTCATCGATCACATTTATGTTTGCCGAATGCATGTAAGAATATTTCAGTGATAAGTTCAAAGACAAGCATAATAATATGTTTGGGCTGAAGAACAACTTGTTTTTGCCTCATTATTGTTGGCTTTTCATCACATCACACCACGCACTCCTAATCATTTCTACTTACGTATTCTTTACGTAAAACATATAATAGCATCGTCGGTGTGAATTCATCTTTCTCATATTCTGGAATGCTGAAAAAGCCTCTACTGCTAATTACCTTTTTTACCCAATATCTCAAGACCTGATGAGGAGAAGTGTCGATGATAAGAAAGCATACGTGTACAAAAATATACCAATAGGAGATTTGTTTCAGATGCCATCAATCACGAGCTAGAATGGAAGAGGAGGACATGACACTGCTAATCTTGTCACGTCTAATTGCTAAGGTGTTCTCAGCGCGTGCATCAGTATCACCTTAAATCATTCAGAAGGAGCCGAACAAGTATTGAGGCTTTTAACATAACAATGAAACAAAGTAGAGCGACAGACCTCCCAAGATCACACTTTGAACTTTCTTGAGTAGAGTTTGTGTGTGGCATAATTTCATTTCCATATAGGTACAGTCATTACTCTGTAAAGATAAGCAGTGGAACAACGACCTCATCAAAAGGGTATTGAGGTTTTGTTAGGATCTAAATCTGTGGTTTAACTTGTGTTATTCCAGTTGTAGCACAATATATTGGAGAATACATTAAGTAACTATTTCCAGCTTTAAATTAGAAAGTAAAGGAAATTTGCTGGGATGATGATGCTATACACTAATAATACACTAATAGAACATGCGAAATTACGATTTAGACTTATCAATGTCCCAAAAATGGTTTATATTAGAATTCCAGTTGTGTATTTGTACTCATTTACATCATTTCCATCGTGTGACATTCACGCTATTCATGTTTCCATGAATTTCGTGGTTAAGCCCCGTGCGCAACAGACGTCATGTCAAAGACATTCATGACATTCATGTAGACACTTGAGTTCGTTTCGCATGTTCTATCAATGTCTGCCCTTCCATAAAGCCAAGGACCTGATACAACCACCAAATTGTATACATTTTGCATTCAAGTACCATCAATAAAAGGTGTATTGTTGGGTCTAGATTATAGTTGCAAAATGGTGGTTTCAAAGGATATGAATAATTAATCTTGAAAAGATCAAGATCAATGAAAATCATCGATCAATACAAGCAGACGTTGGTAATTATTCTGTCCATGAACTTGTCCAAGTCCTTTAGGAGTAACCATTCCAATCGATATACAAAACTACCGGTGTAGAGCAGTTCATAAATAACCTAAATTAACACGAGCATAGAGCACACGACACGTGTATGTCTGTTCACGTCACTCTGTAGGCTGCATGCCTTCCCACTTAAATCTCATGGCCTAAATCTAGCTAGTTCCAGGTACTGGTTTTAATAAATAACACTGAAAAAATAAGCATCTCGTGTGACCTATGTGTAAGCTGTCAGTCTACATGATAATTTTCCGCTCAAACCTGCTCGCTGGAAAACTACAAAAAACCGAATGTAGTACCAGGAAAAAGGATGAAGAATGCAATGTGCTTTACAAAACTGGATACCCTGGTGTATTTTAAAAGGATGATAACGACAACCAGAGATAAAAGTTAAATAGGAATTTCTAAAAATGAGAACGAGAGAACGAAAACTATGAGGAAGAATGAAGATGATGATCCATCTATGACGTAACCATTTATTGCACGTTCAAAATATATGAGTATAATTTCCCTGAATGGCAGAAAAAATCATCCAGACATTCTCAACGTAATCTTGAAACAAACGAATGTATTTATTCCAGACAGCCCACAAAAACATTTTCCATCATGCAATCACCATTCTTGAAATGCCTACGAACCGAGACAAGAGTAGATCAAACCAACACGATTAAAATCGAACAATTTATTTGCTTGCCTTTAATTTAAGGATTCATTTATCTTTTTCAGTAGAGATGATCCTATTGTTCTTTGAAAATAGATAGAGTCGAAGTTGAAACAATGCTACGCATACAAAACAATTTTTTGTGCTTCTCGTCACCATTTGAGAGTAGCATTTTTTTTTAAACTGTATTTATGTAGGTGAACTCATGAAACTATGAAAACATATTAAGATTATTAATACGGCTTTTCCTTAAATTATTTTGCGAGTGCAATAGAAATTCTAAAGTTATTATTTGGAGCTTCCCTTAGAAGGCGCGGCAACAATGCCAATTTTTCTTTTGTAAAATTAACGTTTTCCGTTGCTAGACTTTTTACATTAAAGAAAGTTCATAAATATGATGATTTTAACAAGCATGTCTTGATTAGTATTCAAGTTGGCAGGATAACAGAAAATTACAAAACAAAATGCTCATTTTTTTATTATTTTTCTGCATTAGGTATAGACTTGATCTGATTGCCAATTGATTTGATGCGTTGTGCATGTATTGCAATTAAAGCGGTGCACTTAAGCTCCACCATGGCTTACTTTTAGACAAAACACTGCAACTTAACTGCAGTTTTCATTGTCTTCACTAAGCTTTACCTACGTGCGATGCAATTAGGGTTGATTGTAAGGAAAAAATCAACTTGAGCAGACGTTCTTTTCCTTTAACTTTTTATCCCGGCCGGCATTCTTTACCACTTTGATTAAAATTAGGAATGCATCACCTTTTTCGCTAATTGGCCCAAAGGGGAAGAATGCTTTTATCATTCAATTTTTATCTCAAAAGAAACAATGTTTAAATGTTTACTCCTTCCCTCACATCTCATCTTACATATTTTGTTAGCGCGTTGGATTTCATCATTGCTCCATCACCATCGTACAACTGATACCACTATTTTTTTCCTTGTGCAAGGTCGCTTCATTCCCTCATGAAACCTTTTTTTTCGTAGAAAAAAGTCGACATATTTTATGTTGCGCTAGGCTCACATACTAAAATAGTTTATAAAATATATGTTAAAAAAACCAAGAGCTTTTATGTAGTGAGCTTCATCAATGCAAAACCTTTCTATCGGATTCTTTCAAGGCTACGAAAACAGTATGAATGTGATGAGCTAAGTTTCTATATGATGAAGATTGATAAGCGAACAAGTTCGGAAAAAAGTTGCTTTTGTTTTCGTAAGCTAAGATAAACGGCTTGGAATACTCTAATCAGATGAATACTACTACATCCTATTTTCCCATCATATCAACATGGTCACTGTCAGATTGTCCTGGTACGCTAATGAAAAAATAGTTTCCAGATGTTAACAAAAGTCCCAAAATGTCTGATTTCATGTTAAATACAGAAAATGAAATCCTTGTGAAGCAAAGGAAACCTCAAAGTATAAAATACTCAGTTTTTTTCTTTGCCTAGGTCAACACCTGCTTGTATAGTTTAAATAGCCTAGTTGACCTACTCAAAAGCAAATCTTTTATGTCTTCCTACACTCACGACATGACACGAGTGAAATACTCCCAGGGATATTAGCAAACAAGGAAAGGGATAAGAGCAGCATCGAGTAAAACAGCTTTTACAAGGACTCACGTTTCTACCAACTTAGGTTAATTCAGACTAGACGATGCCTAACCTACCAATTTTTTTAAATACGAGACTGTTCAGGAAACTAAATAAGCAACCGAATCGATCAAAAAAAGTTTTTTCTTTCTGTTCCGGTAAGCAGCGAAGCAATGCTGTAGGCTGTAGGAGTTCTCGTGTCCGGGCAATGTGAGCAAAGTTTTACCAAGCTCCTGGGAAAGGAGGAACTAACGCTTCTGCTGCTTCTTCTTCAGTGTCTGGTGTTCGCTGCTGTGTCGCTGTTGCTGTGCCCCACTCGTCGTGGAGAATCCCTACAGTTAACCTTGGTTTTGCCTACACGTGCCACTGGGAGCTCCTCACGCTTTTTTCTGTATTTCAATTTGATGGGAAATGGAAAAAAAGTGTTGGTAGGTAGGTACACATAAGCCCACATACATAAAAAATTCAATAATCCGATCGCCCTCCCTAATATCTTTAGTATCAATGTCAGTAATCATTATACCAAAAAATCTTTCCGGGTGAGCTCGTCCACTAACTACCATATTCAAATCGAGGTCACTACTTTTAAAATATGAACAAATCCCGTCAATATGATTCAAAACCTTAAATAAATATAAGCTTGCATAACATTCTAAAAGGTGACCTATCCAAAGGACTAGTTAATGTTCTCCGTTAGCACGACTTCCTGCCCAACAACGCAAAAATCAATAAATGAAAGGATGTTATAATTCATTGCATGAGCTCCTTGAAACAATTCCTAAACATTCATTCATTACATGGCTCTTTGTCTCGATAAAAACTCACTGTAATACTCTTGGCATTCTAAAAGCCGAATTTATAAAACCTGCACCAAACATAACTCTGCAGTTTTCCTCTAGCTCAATTGACCATTTTAGATGTATGGATGGATGGCGGAAGCGAAATATGTAGCTTTCGTATTCGCAAAAAAAACCATCCATGTATTTACTTTTTAAATGATAGATATATGAAACCCCTCAAATCGAGATTGTAACAGACTACGTAACTTTTTACACTGAATAGCATCAAACTTTTTATTTGTTTAGCACTTTGCCTATATAATTTGTAAACGTGGTTATATGTATGGAATGGTCGGTTTAGAAAAAAAAGTATGAAACTATGCCAGACATTTCAAGGCTTTCGGCACAAGGCTGTTTTTGCACAGATGAGAGTTTATATTCTATAATAAGTGTTATGCATGTACTATCGCAAAAAATTACAAGCTTGTTCTGCATTACGTGATGTTCTCTGTGAGTGTTCATTTAGGCATAAGAAAATTGCATGAAGGCACATAGAAAACCAAACAAGTACCTAAGTCTTTTATGGACCATTCTCTACAAATTCATGTTTAGTTGAAGCCATATCAACCACGAAAACAATATGAAAGGGAAATCTGCATAAATATACGAGGCACTTTGCGATTTCTACAAACACCATCTCAGTTTAAATCCTTGTCACATATTTTGGGCTTAACTTCTTTTCCTGCATTTTCGCCACGCTAAGCATACATAAAATATTATTTAGGCAATACTCCTTCTGCTAAAAGTAAAATAGCAGGTACGAGTTTTGTTTTGTTCTTTCTTCAAAATAAATTTTTATTGATGTGCGAGAGAAACATAAAATTTTACGCATCCGTGTTGTGGTGTGTGTACGCGATAGTAAAATATTTTGTTACCTGCTAGCCCAAAAATACTACGTGAAGCTACTTGCATAAAAACAAGCTTAAATTCAAATTGGAGAGACAAAGAGGAGGCGAGGTTGGTTACTGGCAAACAACTCAAACCTTTGAACCTTTTTTTGTTGAACTATTGTTTTGGCAGAATTTTTGGATAAGCTATATATATATGATCCACCGATACTATCATGATACTGATATTTTTTACACTTGACTTAATATTGAAATAAAAATATATTGTATTTTGCAATCAAGTACAAAATTGCACATGGCCACGTAAAAATACATTGTACATGTTTTCGTTACTTGAGAATAGAATAGGAGTCACCAGATTATTTAAATTATTACTGGAAACGACAAGTTTCGCCGCAGGGTAGAAAACCAAACATTCCAACTAGATCGTGTGTACGCACGCAGGTGACTATGTATCTGTTTAACTTGATATTGCACGTATTTTATGATTTGTTTTTCCTTGAGAATGGTTCATCTCATAAAAAATGAGAAACTAACATTTTCTCTGTAGTCTCACGTCTCATTCATAATGATCTGTGTTTTAAATCTGTAAAGCCCTTTAAGTTTTAAATGCCCTTTTTATACCAACATTGATGTTTTCTGTCTGAGCCTCTGAGAGTCTGTCTGTCTGGGGATAATTGTGATGATGATGATGATATGATGGGTATGCTATCCTCGTCACTTTTTTTCCTCCTCTGACGAAAAAAAAATTCGTTGGAAATTACAATGAAGGCTATAGCATTACTATAATGCTGATGTAACAATAATAATGGTACCTTTGCCATTTTTTTCACAGCTGAGCTAAATCATGTCACTTTTTTCGTTTTTTCCTTCTCTTTTATACTCCTGCCAAGGCCAATGCTATTCATTACGATTACAGAGAAATACATACATGACAGCAGCATCCGCATTTAACTTATACTATATGTCTATGCAAAAAATCAAATATTCTTATACAACCCACATAACTAATAGATACCCATCTCGAAAGAAAACATGCAAACAAAAAAATCTGCAGTAGCGGGGAGAAAAAAAAATGCAAAAATCCAATATAATATTAGGTCTTTAGATTACCCTAGCTTTTCCTAGAATTTTCCATGGACACGTAACGAGAAAACGTTTTGAATGTCCTAAAATGATTTCGCCGGCCGGTATTTTTCCTCGCTCATTTTCCATGCGGTGTAGTATGCCTAAGTGTGTTCTATATAACCGCAAAAGTTCTCTTTAGGTCATACGTGCTATATCACTAAATATAAGCAGAAGAGTTAATTCCATCTCATCCCATTCAGAAATTGCGTCGTATTTTATACTCTACACAAGCGAGGTGGAAAACAGTATATTTGAAAGACGCTAAACTGAAGCATAAGATGAAACTGAAACGCATTTAAACTCGTTTTTGTAAACATATAAATTGGCTTTTGGAACAGTCACGTTATGTAACTCGTTCCTAGAACCTACGTCATCCGTAGGCTTTGCAGCTGAGCAGAGTGAGTGTGGAAAGAACATCAAAACAAGATCATGATGATGCGTCCGGCCGGTTTCCACAAGTTAGGCTAGATAATCAAGCCTCATTTTTGTCTCTCGTTCATAAGAGATTTTATGCCATGACTATAACTATCATTATTAACAACCTACGCTGCAAAACTTTGTTTTCTTGGTAATATTTATATGTACTGCGCTGCGTACATCATAAAAACAGATGATGATGATTGCCATACTTTTACTACCCAGAAGGGCTATTAAACCTAGTCATTGGAAAAATGATAACGAAGTCTTGTTCATATGCCTGTTTAAAAGCTGACCCTACATAGCCCAAATAACATGAAAGAGATGCATCCTACAAATATATAATTTATTTACATGAGCTGCAGACTCAAAATGTTTTTTTTTCTTTGTTTTGATGACTGCAAATCATATCTAGTTGTTTTCAATTGGTAAGGAAAACTAGTAGAGTGATTCTTCGCTGATGCGAAAATAATGACGTAGAGGAGGTAGTTATTTTCCTTAAAAAGAAACCATAGAGCTGCCCGAGAGTAATAAATATAAAGGATGAATCACGCCATACTTCTTTGTTAACATTTCCCTGGATATATTCGTCATCGGAGGGATGAGTGTACCACCTTTGGTTCCGTTTCCCAATGTGATTAATAAAGAACGTAATGCGTCACTATGGAAAAATATATAAGTTTTCGGACTAGTAAGCAAAGGAATTTTTCCAAGAAATCCGATTGTTCGTTTTCTCATGCTAGAGCAGACCAACAACACAGTTTTATTTTGCTTGGCTTGCTCGAGCTACCACTCACCTTTTCCAGGGTAACTTTCTTCCTGGAAAGAATGCTCTACAGGTTCAGATTACATAGACCATGTACTCCATTCGAAAGATACAATGGGAAGCTCAGGGGCTTTAACTAAACCGAACAGAAGCATGTCAGGCCATTGAATTGCCCAATTATTTTTTTCAGAGAATAGAATCTAATATATCTGGTAGGCTCTTGATCAGCTTTCTAAGAATCGGGTTTTGATCAAACTATCCATAGAGAGTACTCTACAATTGGAATTAATTCTTACAGATAGAAAACAACTAAGAAAATTCGAGGAAATAAATCGTATCGTATTCAGCAGTATTATTGAATTTTTTGTTAGTTATCTTGATTTTGTATAGGATATCAAGTAATGACTATAGGATTCCGAAACTTTTCCTTTCCATTGAAGAAAGAAATCTTCATATAAACATGCCTACATACAGATACTGTTCATAGTAATTTAATACTGTTCACGAGAATGGGTAATGTAAGTAAATTGATAATTTTCTTGTCGCTCACAACTCAAAACTCCTCCTATGTCACAAAAGAATCAGGTTATTTACGTGACAATAGCTATCATTAACTTTCATGTTTTTTTTGGGCAATTTACATTTTCAATGTTTGCGAACATTTCCCTACACCAAATCCAACTAGACATTGTTAGGTACGAGTACGATCTGTGAAGTACAGTTGCAATTCTTAAAAAAGGATGGCTGGGCAGTTGATCTCCGAACATTGTATTTGTGAGCACTTGTTGCTCCAACTTTTTTTACGTGTTTGGGCAAGTGTGTAAAAGAGCATAAAAGTATTGATATTGTTTCGTGTAATCTTCACCGCCTATTTTTATACCAACTCAATAAATGATAATCTCGCCGTATATGGTATGCTTCACTTACACATAAATATGTTCTATAGGATAAGCAAAATAAGCAAGTAAGAAGATGAAACTTTGTTGCACTAATTTATAGGAACAAGTGTTAACGTAGTAAAGATAAAAAAAAGTATTGCGCAGCGTTCTCAAAAACAAATGTAGAATTGTTTTTTTTCTTCTTATTTTCTTGTTTACTCATCTTTACAGTTATTGAGTGGCAAGGTAAGAAAATGTGCGTATTGGCCAAAGCGTAAATATTTATTTGAATCGAAGGATGTAGAAACATGCTTCTCAACAGTAGTCACTATGGTAGGGTCTGTAGTCTCAAGTAATTTATTACTATAGCTACTACAAGCCCAGTGTTTTTTTTACCTTGCTAACTCACGATAGAGAAAGGAAATATAAAATATGTAACAGCAAGAGTTAATGGAACGCACACAAGATAATTTTTCAACAATTAAAAGTTAACAGACAACTCTTTGAAACATAAAGTATGTAGTTTGGTACATTGTATTCTCTCCCCGTCTCTTGATGGGTTCACAGTTGACTTTATGGTAGCACAAAGGAATGTTGAGCATTGTACTTGTAAATCAAATCATGTTGTATCGCGATGCAATGCATACGACATAAAAATATAATGTGGCTGTGACAACTTCAATGAATATCTTTTATTGTGGCTGGTTTCTTTATGGATGATTAATTCTGCAACTCTCACAGTGGCATGCCAAAGACCAGAACAGAGTATTCAAGGAAAAATATGGCAACAATGTAATGACAGCGACAACAAAGTTATATTGGTGCCGGGCCGAACAACTTTCCTTTAAAAATAAATTGTTTCGTACTCTTCATTGTTACACTTGAGTTGATTCTTCTACTTGCATATTGCATGAGAGCTACTTGACGTTCTACCAGAGAACACATTAATTTTAACGGGCATCTGATTAACAATGACATACTACCATGTGGACATTTTCCAACAACTGTAGTAATTGGACGAACAATATAATATGGTAAACGTGTATCATCTCATCTCGAATCAGAGCGTGATGAGCTAATCCGCAGGGCGATACCTATCTATATATGAC
>JAANSQ010000081.1:0-48920 GCA_036850885.1 Lepidocyrtinus dapeste
GTAACCATAACCATACACTGTAACTTTGTAATATTTTTTTATACACTAGTCCAGCCTTAATAATCTACCAAAACTACGCAATTTCCTACAAGTTACATTTTGTGAAACGAAAGAAAAAGCAATCTTCTTGGTTTTTAGCTTCCAGGAAGTAATAAAGCATGTGACATAGTTTATTTTACATTATCGTAGTTAACGAAGGGTGATGATGAAGGAGTGAGACGATTTTGCAGAGATTCTTTCTGCTCTTATTTTATAAACATAGCACTAAGAATGGGAAGTGTTGTCGCTGACATGATGATATGAGGATAAAAGGGGTTCCCATTATTATCGCACACGCGTCGAAGAATGAAATTGTTATGAACATCAACGAAATAATAAAGGTTGGAGGATTGTGCTTCTGAACAGTTAAGGGTTTTTATTTCATCACCCAGCATTTCAGTTCAAACCGTTCAACTCCGATTTTCCAGTCACTTGACTCTAGTATAATTTCTTTGCCTTTAGGGTCTCAGCTCTTGCTTGCTTCTCAATCCCATGAAAAAAGGCGACAATTAAATAATGTTGCGAGAAAATGAAGGCATATTTTGCCACAGAAAATGTTCTTTACCACACGTGCCCCGAAGAATTAATCTTGTCTTTACGATAATCTAGCTTGGGAATAGATAAATTGAAAAATACTATTTCAATCCTCTTTTTAAAGCCTTGGTATTTCAGCTTAAAGTATATAAACATAAGTAAGGGGCAAGCTGAGCAAAAACAGTTAACGATTAAAGAACTTGAATGAGTACAAACTGTAAAATCTACTCTGCCCTTAGAATATATCGAGGTGGTGTAACTATTAAAATTGCTGATTATAGAAGACCGCCGCAATGTAAACAATATAGATCAGTTATATATTAAAGGTAAAGGTTGTCTTAAAGCAGAACTTTCCAAAAGGTAGAATCAACAAACATTAGCAAAATATTTGGGCATGCATATTTTCATCATTTTTTGCAACAGCAAAGTTAACCTTCTTCTTTAAATTCAATCAACAACAGCTAAATTAATATTTTCCATATATTAAATAGGTATTAGCTTAGATATGTGTTTGAACAATGTTTGAAAAACATTTTCCAAGAATAAATGTCAGAAACGAGGTAAATGTTGTGCAGTAAATACGTTGCGCCCTCAATTTTTCACTCCGCCCCAGGAAATGTATTCCAATTGAAAAAATAATATGAAGAAGATAGATTCTATTACAAAAAATAAAATGCTTTCTTACCTGCTCCCTTTCCCTAAATTCAGGTTATAACTTCATGTACGAGAGTAGATTTACCGCTAACATACGGTTGAATAAGCTGAATAGTTTCGAATATGATCGTCTCTAGTACTTCGAGTACATTGGATAGCTTTGTACCCGTTCATTGTTGCCTTTTCCCGAAGCTATTTTGCCCGCTTCCTTTCTTTGCTTATTTGGAGGAGAAAATGAAACGGAAATGTCCATCCTTAGCCACTATCAATGACAGCGTTGTCATTATGTTTGGAATGTCCCCATACAGTGGGCAATATCTTGGAAACGTCATCCGATCAACTCCATGGTCCTCTCTACTTTCATTGTGCTTACACAAGAATAGCAAATAAAAGAGAGGAAACTAAAGAGGTTTTCTTGTTGATTTCTGATATTGCTTTTTCCTTCTCGTGACTCTCTTTTTGTTAGTGTTCTTCATCCTTTTTGTATTACTTGGTTTGTTGGGAAATTGGGGTTGCTATTGAATTGGGATGAAAAGAGGAAGATAGAGATACAGTTTTTCTTCCTTTCCATCATCACAAGCTGTATCGCTGTTGTTTGCGAAGAAAAGAGAAGTAAAACACTTGATGAAGTTGGAATAATGTGAGAACCATTTCACTCGCAGAATCAATGGACAAATAATAATAGTGATGATAATAGTAATGAGAGTAGCTATTGATTTCAGTAAAGAAGCAAAGGAAACTCTGAAGAGACTTTGTGTGCGCTTTGTTTGCATTGTGTGTAACAAAAAAAACTCAACAATTCCATTTATATCTAGTCCTTCATTGAGTTACAGATATGTTGTGGGGGTAGGAAGCAAAAGAGATGGGATGGGAAGAGGATCAAGCGGAAAAGAGCATAACACTTCTCTTCACACTTAACACGAGGAGAGCCTTTTCAACTAAATGGAAAGAATGATCACGACGAGAGAAGTGAATTGAGGAATGGAAAAAGTCAAGATCAGCTTTAGATAAAGAAGATACGTTTCATGAAAACCACGACTGATGCGATTGAGTGCTGAAATGCATTTCGACTATTTGAAGTTGGTGGTTTACGTGTTTACCTTTGTTTCTTGCCCTTCTCACAAAAACAGAAATAGTGACAGTAATTTTGAAGAATGATGAGCAAAAACAAACAACTATCTGTACTTCCGTCTAATAAGAAAATTAAATTTGACCCAACTAATGTTTAATGAAAATTATTTTTGAAAATCTCAAAATTAGTTTAATTGTCTGAGACTCTATATGAAACAGCTAGTCAACATAATAAGGGGTTTGGTTAGATCACGTTCATTGTTCAATTTCGCATGTAAGGATTGTCTGTGAAAGCTTCGCCTCTTTATCTAACTCCTGGCCCGCTATTTAGTACACAAAATGTGGATAACAAATGACGGGTGGGAAAGAAGAGAATATAAAAGACGTTATCTTCCACGCAATAAATAAAGCAGAGGAAGTAGCCTATTCTCTTCCTTTTTGTACAAGTCTAGAGAGAGAAGAAGAAGCTCAGAGTTTGCTCTTGTTATTCATCCTTTAATTCGGAAAAAGGCTTGTGTGAAAAGTTTTAATGGATAAATAATGACGTTAGAGATACCAGATTTTACCGAGCTTAAACTGCACGTACCATACTGCACAACTTCCGAATCTGAACACAATCCGTAGCTTAAAAAACGAGTTAGTTATGTTCTGTAAAGAACGTGTTATTTTTGCTCTTGGAAGTTGATAATGAAACGCAGCTTAACTTTAGCTTCCTTAAAAAGCTCATGATAACAATTACAACTTGAAAGAGTTGGAAAGGAGTACAAGCAGACAATGTTCTTGATGGAATGAGCAGCTAAGTTAAGAATTCGTTCTTAGTATTCATTTTAAGTAAAAGTTAATAGGCGTCTGTCGATCCGTGACTGAACCCTCAAAAAATAATTTTCATTTAGCACAAGAAGTCCTTTTACGATTTAGTTATTATTTAATTAAACCCTTGATGGAGAAAATAAAATTAGGAAGCTTACTCCAAATGTTTTTCCTGGGAATATTTTCTTTTTCCACCTTCAAAAACGCTAGTATACTGTGGTTACGTAACGTGTCCATTATGTAAATTCGTGTAAATAGAAAGACTCCATTTTATGGATGATGTTGTGAAAGCTCTTTTTCTCCTAATGTCATTTTGTAGGGAAAGGAGTAACTGGGAATAATGACATTTTGTTCCTTGTCTCTTTTTTTCAATTCAAAAAGAGTGAAATAAAACGTTTCGCATTATTACAAACTTTTCTCGCATTTTTATTATTTCTTGTTGTCACCCTCTTCTTCCTTTTCTCTTCTAGTCTCATGCATTCTCCTTTTCTCTTTTCTTGGAAATGTCTTTTCTCATTTTCTCCGTCTCATCTTCAGCAACAAAGATAATGATGACAATGTTAGTTTTTAGGTTTGGGGTAATGAAGAGCGGATATGGTGGCAATATATTTCGACATAATGGCCTCAAGGTGTTTGCTGATAAGAGGAAGTCCTGGCTTTCACTTTTCTCTACTTGTGTTATTATATACAACTACAGAAGAGAGACTCATCTTCTCCGAGAAAATTATTTTTACTACACAATTTAAGAAAGGAAGAGAACAAGGACGCCTGGTTGCGCCAATGTAAACTTATCCGCCTTCTTGTACTGTCTCTCTAGCAGCATCTTTTAGGGCTTTCCATTTACTCCCCATAACTGAGCAAATAATGGAGGAAGAAACTTTTACCTTTGCGCATTCCTACATATCCTTTTAGCCATGTCTTCCTTTCTTTTCTCCATCTTCCCAAATAAGAAAATGAACCTCGAATGGTGTAGTTGTGCTAAAAAATAACATTATACGCTCTTTGTGCCCTTTTTTATTCTCCCTCCAAACGACTTTTTTGTTATTGCCGTATTTGTTTCGGTGATGATAGTTGTGTAAAGCTTGGAACTACGATAAATGAAGAAAGAGAATAATATTGCGCATCAAAGTAAACATGATGATGATAGCGAAAAAAAAGTTAAGCTACCTCCATAAAATACTTCTTTTCACCCAAGACCCTTCTTAAATGTTTCTTGAGAATACGAAAACACAAAGAAAAAAATTCATGGCTCCATAAAAAAAACTTTTCTCTTCTTTCTACCCTCAAACTTCATCGTAAATATATACAATGTAAAGGATGAAATTCCATTTTTAAGACTTTTTTCTTAATGTTTCAGCGACTTTTTCCGCTTTTGATTTATACCTTCTTGGGAATTGCTTTTGTGTCAGTGTGGAGAAACTGTTTATTCCTCCGATGCTTTTATGCCCTATCTATATAATATGACTTTGATTCTTCTGGCAACATCTTCATCACGAAGAAAAAAGGCTGGAAGGAGTTGTCTTTCCTTGTTCAAGTCCCCTCTTCCCATTTCCGTTGTCTCTTCTCTTTTTTTCTGAAGGTATTCTTTTTTCTAGGAGAAAAAGTCCTAAAAAACTAAAGAATAAAAGACGATGAGTAAAAAGGTTACACATATAGTTTTCCTTACACTTGCTTCCTTTTTCTTCCTTGTTGTTTGTGTATTTGAGGTTGATACTTTATGTAGCCTTCCTTTTAGTTCCTTTCTTAGAATTACTTTAGACCTTCACCATCTTCTAAAAGTTTATAGCTGCTATTTAGGTTTTGTTTACTATTTTTTCTGTCGTGTTTTATACCCATTCATAAGCACATTTTGCAGCGATTTTCCGTTACATGAGATGCGCTCCTTCTTACTTTTGAAACGGGACCATTTCATGTGTCAGGATGAGATAAGAGAAAGGGAGAGAACAGTTAATAGTTGGGTTTCAGTATATTATAATAATGTCAGAAAAATAATGCAAGAACAGCTCCATTATTCCATCATGACTTTCTCTTTATTTTTTTATTGTATATTACACCGAAAAGTTTTTATTTTCCTATTTTTGGCTACTTTCCTCATCTTCCTCTCTTCCTGATGATTGTCGTTGAGGAATAAAATGTCAAAAAGGAGAAAAGAGGGTAGATGAACTGAAACTTCATTTACGAGATAGCGTCATTTTGTAGTAATAATACTGTCACTTCAATCCGCTCAACTAGGGAAATGTGAGATAATGAATAACGACATTGATCAAGTAAAAACAATTGCAATTTCGCTATCAGTAAATTATTTTTTGCAGGCATTATTAGCATTATGAACGCATAGGCTAAGGGTATTAAAGTAAATGGTGTTGATACTTCTCGAAAGAATATCTTTCTTTGAAAAAACTAATCGCAAAGGATTAAATGAACAATCAACTTAACTTAAATATGTGATGGAGGATGGACGTGATGGGCTGAACCCTGTATGGTACGTTTCTCATGGGTATTGTATTTCAACTCGGAGGCTACACTTGCATTATGTCATATAGTAGACGGAAACTTGTCCTTGCATATAGATAAACTCAGAGATAGACTAACCTCAAAATCAAAGCAAATGTTTGCTGATAGTTTAAACGTGAAACCACTTCAACTACAATTGGCATACATTTCAGTCTCTGTTACAAGAGTGTTGGCATGCTTTACGTTTGAAATGACATAATGTGACCATTGACCATTGTATTAAGTAACATTTTTATGGATATGTTTTGTCTTTCGTAACTTGAAATTTGAATGGATACCAAAGACTCTGGAATTACCCTGTCGTGAGTGAATTGGCGCATTAGTAATGAATAGATAAACACAGACAGGCTCCACTAATTTCTTTATCGCAGCTTTTTTGACTCCACAATTTTACGAGTGTGAGCTGTTGCTCACTTGGCCAAGTATAAACAAATATTACAAAATCTGAAGGAAGGTAAAATGAATCGAATGACTCAGAAAACCAAAATATTTTATATAAAACGCCATATTTTATTGCTTTTTCTCACTTTAATGTGTATAAACATGGTGCTTTATCCTAACTTTACTAAATTCGTAGATTAATCGTTTTATCAAGTAAGAAATAACAAAGGTAAAGATCACTTTAGAACGTGAGAACAATTACTTAACTAAAGAATAGATGTGTGGGAGTCTATTCGAAAATTAATAAAATAAATGGATAATACACTACGAGTTTACATACATACTATTTGATTTTCACTCCACACCTACCTATAACTTGATTGACTTTAGCATATTTACTCATATATTAAAGTAATTTATATAATTTAATATAGTAATTACAATTTAAACTTAAGCTTTATGTGCTACGAAAAACCAATTTAATTATTTCATTAAATCGGACATTAAAATTCTCGGGTTTTCTACACAACAGATACTACTGGGGAAGGCGTATTTCTTTCTGTTTTGTTCACTACAAACACGGGCGACTTTCTCGGCATGGGTGGTGCAGCGTTTCGTGGATCAAAGAGAGCAGCTAATTCACCAGGCATTGGTGCATGGCTCGCTGAGATCGGAGAATGATGACTCAAAAATGGAGTAAATGAAGGATAATGGAGGTATGGTGAAGAGTAAAGACCAGAATATAGAGCTGCAGCCGCAGGTGAATAAGGTGACGTACCATTGGGGTAATGTGAGAATGCTGTCGCTCCAGCAGGATTCTCCATATGATTCATTGGAGATGACAAGGGAGTCGAAGACGTGAGATTGGAGGTAGAGGTAGCTGGTGATGGAGACCTTGAACGCTTAGTACCAGCTCTCGGAGATATTGGAGAAGGTGTATCTGGCGCACCATGATAGGGCAGCGCGGTACCACTACCACCACTGCTACATGATGATAAGTTCCTTACTGAGAAATTGTTAGATCCAGGGAGACCAACTACTCCAGCACCAGAAGATGGTGGACTCATGCTTGACGCACGTTGTTGCTGTTCAATCTGTTGCTGTAGCTGCAACTGCTGCTTTGTGCTGTTGAAAATCTGTTCTTCTTCTAAAGCTGACGTGGTTGATGCTCCGTTTGCCATTCGGACACTTGCGCTGGCAAGGTGCGTTAAAAAAGCTTCTGAAAGGGAGGTTGGAATGAAAGGAGGGAAAATTCGGGAGAAATCAGTGTTGATAGGGAAATTGGACAAACCTGTAGCCGAGTTCCCAGTTATATGAGCCACTCCACCAGCTACTGTCGAGCCGGGCATCATAGGGACTGGTGGTATGACAATCTGCTGCGGGTTTGGAGGGTATGGATGATGAGGATTTGCACCAGAATGAGGATGATGTGGAGGTGGGTGGTTAAAGAAAGGACTTCTCGCTGCGAAAGAGTCCATAGCGCGAATCACTGAGGTTGGCAGTGCATTAAAGGGATACTTTGGATTGTCTGATTTTGATTTGTTGGAAGAAGAATGTACCATAGCAGGCTTTGGTTTTCGCCTGGGCCTGTACTTATAATCCGGGTGTTCCTTCATATGGAGCGCCCTATTTAAAAAAAATAATAAAATAAAAATTTCCTATATCAGGAAGACCACTAACATTCAAAATTCTTTTTAATGATCAACAAACAGCCAGAGATAATTAACTTTTAGCTTTCAACTCAGGTTTACCTTAGACGCTTAGCCTCATCAATGAAAGGTCTTTTCTCCGACTCAGAAAGTAACTTCCATTCTGCACCGAGTCTTTTACTAATTTCCGAATTATGCATTTTTGGATTCTCCTGGGCCATTTTCCTCCGCTGTCCACGACTCCATACCATAAACGCATTCATAGGTCGTTTAATGTGATCCTGATTAGCAGCGTTTAGAGCACTTACACCACCATGATGATGATGATGGTGAAGTTTTCCCATGTTTGACAAAATCATTGTCCTGATCGAAAATCCAGTTATTACAACAATAACAACCGTGGATAGATTGAATCTTAAAGTGTCCACACTATTTCAAAATTCAACAGTTTGAATAACAAAAAACTAAACTGAACTAAAAAATAACATAAACTTTGACTTTGCCGCACAAAAATTGAGTAATAAACTTTGTAGGTAAATTAGATCGTTTTCCTCGTAAAACTGAACCAGACAGAACTTGACAAAGAAAGAGCGAGAGCGACTCGATAAATAGGACAAACACCGCTACGTACACGCAGAAGAATACCAGGAAAGGAGACAAACAATGCTGTTGTGCTGCAAGCTGACCGGAGGTTAACCTGTTTACCTATTCAAGGAAATGAAAGAATAAAATAATTTTTAAACTATTATTAACGTTTGCCGCAGCTTCTTTGTTCTGATTCTTAAAACTACATGAGTCAAAAATGTATTGTGTTCATTTCCATGCTTGCTTATCATATTAAATATATGATGGTCACCTTTATTTAGTTTAATGAATGTTAAGGGGAAATTAACACAAATCTTCTTTGTCCTTATCATTTATCAATACAGAAGTTTACACGGTATGCATTATCTTCAAGAAAATTTAATTTTGTCAGCTCCTCATCATGCGTCAAGAAGTATAATGGTTGGTGGTAAAGGATCAAGACATTCAACGAGTCGTTGAAAGAAAAACAAACCGTCTTTTATATTCAAGAAGATAATAAATAGAATTGAGGTGGACAAGGAAATGTATAAAAGAAAAGCGAGCTTCTGAACACACAATAGTGATAAGAACATGAATTTAATGATAAGAAGCTTAGCTGATAAGGAACACAAGGAAAGGATAAACTAGGCAAAGAAACCTCAGTAGCAATAGATTTGTCTTGACAAGTCCCTGAATTCATGCTTTAAAAATCCAAAATTAGCTTATCTTTTGGACAAAATAATTGCTTTATGATAACAGCTCATATATTCCTTTGCATATTTAATTTCAAAAGCATGTACCCGATCTTAAGATTATATTTTTATGGACTTACGTCTTTAAGCTCGAATGGTCACTAGACACTCGCGTGATGGATGTAATATCTTTTCCCGCATTTATTTAACAGGAATCATCACAATGACTGAACATAACGTGAAAGCAGCAGTTTAAGTTAATTTCGATATCATTGTAGAGCAATCACATCCACCGTTCAAATTTTTTTTAAAATTAAGTACATTTTAAATCTTACTAAAATAGTACAAGATCACTCAAATATGTTTACTGTAGTGGCAGTTACAGTAAAAGATCACTAATGTGCAAAGACAGCTAATTTAACTTCCGTCAAAATAACTACATAACTCCCGGAAACTATTATTTTGCTTTAGGATTCATTGTCTCACATTGCCCCCAAAATGTTTTTACTTCCAATTTATATTTTTCGCTTGTATTTAATCCACCAGATTTACTGTTTTTCCTGAATCGTGAACAAAGGCATTTTTTATTCCGATATGTTATCAGAAGGGAGTCTAGACCCAATCTGAGACCAGAACTGTGAAGCAGGGTGGTTAGTTACTGTTTTTTTTGTCTCCTCGACTGAACTAAACTTCACGGTACGAACGAACCTTTCTGTGTGTCTCTATGATATGAAATGACGTAAGTGTGCTATATGGATGGACAAGGAGTGAGTGAATCTTGTAAAAAAAAAACTTTCATCTGCTTACATGAGTCCTGAAGAAAAATCTATTCAGCCCATTATGCATTATAAAAGCTTGTCAACAGCAAGGAAAACACATAAAACTGAGAAAACATGAATAGTAAAAAACATAACCGATCCTTTAAAACACACTTCTTGGATGCTTTGTTGATTTGATTAAATGAATTTACTTTCTGCGATCCTAAACCTAAAACAATTGAGGGGAAAAAAATAATAGGAAATTTGATTGGGGCATGATAAGACAGTTTGTTTGCATTGTTTGACAATTGGTGTTAATGCATTTGAAATCAATTATTAAACGCAATAACATTATATGCGTTTCATTTTTTTGGACACTTAAGCCTCCAAGACTCACTTTATGTTGTCGCTGTCGCCATCTTTAAATTAGTCTTTAATCATTGTTTTATTCAAAGACATTTCCTTTTAAGATAAAACAATAACCAAGTAAATGGCTTACATGAGAGAGTCTCTGGTATTTTATTGTTTACTTAATGGAAACGGATTGTTAGAGAAGCGCATAAGCAAAGCAGCCAAACAAAGCGACTTGATCGCCCACTATATTTCCTCAAACTCTCATTGGTCTGTCTTACGGGTTCTGGTGAGAAATGCGCCCTCCCCATCGAGACTTCCTCCGAGTGCCGTAGAATAATAGGCAAGAGAAGAATGGGAGACAACCAGATACTGAATCGTAAACTTGTTTTCTTTTCAAACCTTTTGTGAGAATACAATGCAATAAGAGGACGAAGAACAATGGGTGGTGCAACTTGCAAACAAAAGTAGCAAGCAGCCTCATTCTGTGTAAAGATAGTAGAATAGTACTTCACATCATTGCTACAAATATCTTCAAAAATGTGTAGCTTGATATGTAATGCAAATATGTAAGGGTATTTTAATTATAAATAAAAATGTATGTAAAGCATAATCGCATCGTTTGTAGCAAATGATTCAAACAAAAAATGCTCTCAAGCGTAAAATAATTTTGTTGCACATGTTTTACTCAAGAGAAAGTTTCCAATGTCCATAAAACGAGCAAAGCTTTGTCCAAATGAAAACCACGAGTATGTAGGTCGTATTTTCCAACACTCGATATTTATGAAAAATAAATTATACCTTTACTATTTGAGTTTAAGTAGTTTCCTTTACATAATTTGCTCAGTTTGAATAAAAGTTTATGCATTTTCGTTGTTTCCTTTCAATCCTTTTAGTTTTTATGACACAGCACGGATGAATTGTTAGGAAATGAAATATGTATATTCCAAAGACATGAGCTTAATAACCTACAAACCCAAAGATTCATTTCGTTTATTCCTCGTAATTTAAATCACCAATTTTAGAAAAACAAATTCAGAAACGCTTTACACTTTAAACACTGACATTTCATTGTATTATTAAGCTTTAAAGGCATTGTAAGGAGAATCATATTGCCGTTAAATCGAAAAACGAAATCGGAAAGAAATATTTTTTACACCACTGGTTCCAAGTCAATAAACGATGACATCATTTCCTCCACTGATGGTCCCACAACTTCTTCAGTCCCATTTGGTACAGACTCACAGATTTTTTGCTTCTTTTTTGCATTTGTCTCATCTTCCTCAATTTCACCACGATGTTTAGATGCTATGACCTCCGCAGTTACAGCATTTGGAGAGATGACCTCGACAATCTCAATTTCATCGTCCACATCTAATGTGTCTTCCTCAGTAATGTCGACGTTCTTAGTATTGCCATTTGTATAAAGATGATAGGAGTTTACGTGCTCGTCTTCATCTGCCTGCGAAAACGCTTCATCTTCATGAGAATCTTGATGGTTTGTTCTAGTAAAAACGTTGGATGAATTGGAATCGATCGTTATTTCTTCAATTTCAGGTGAACGTGGAGAAGACCTTTTGTTCAGTGATTCTTGGGCTGGCAAACCATTACTGACTCCGGTTACATTTTTGTCTTGAAGCACCTCGGCGATTGCATTTTTAATTAACTTTTGCAAATTCTCTGAATCTACCATAAGAAGACCTTGAGAAGTAGGGGATATATTATTTACAATATTGGATTTATTGCAGCAGCTTCCATCCAAAAGAGTCTGCTCTTGCTGATCCTCTCCATTTTCATCCATTAAATTTTCATTTTCTTCGCCCATGTCTGAATCTTCCGTTGTTTGTCCTTTCAGCAGTTGTTGTTCTTCTGTATGGTTTGAAAGACTAAAAATAACTATTGGTTCCGGAGTAGAGCCTGCAACAGCCATAGGGGCTACTGCTGGATGAATAAGCCTTTCCACAAAAGTCATCTGCTTGGAGCAATAGGACGATACCAAAATTGCTGGATCAAAGGTCCCTTTACGTAATAATGATGTGACTAGTGACACAGACACTGGAGAGAGAGGCTGTGGGTTGAAGCATAGGGCCACTAAATTCTGATAGATTAGTCTTCTACATTGAGCCCTTTCATAAGGAGGAGGAGATGGCTGGAACTGGCCAAGTATAGCTGCAGTTCTGATGAGATGTTCCAAAACTTTCTATAAATAATTGTAGGTAGACAGTAAATCAATTATCTATTAGAACTTAACAATAAAATAAATCAATTTAGTTTATACCCTATGGTTATCCACATCTAAAGATGGAATGATTTGGCTCAAAGTGAGTAAAGCGACCTGGCACAACGATTCACTTTTAGACAAGTACTGCTGCGCTGTATTCATTGTTAAAGACTGGGTACTGGAAGGTCCGACTTTCCTCGTGGGTTTCCCAGGTTTATTTACAGGAAGTTTTAATTCGACTGTGTCCCTCTCTACACGAGAGTCCACTCCAATGGCATTAACCCAGAGCGACAAAGTCTTTGTGTTAGTGATTACACCTCTTGTTGTAGTTAACCACACGATGAGTGTTTCATAAAGTTCCAGTCTTAATTTTCTAAAATAAATAAATGTGGATATTATGAGTTTTTTTATTTGGACTCAACTCACTTTTTCTTGGGATTTGATCTTAAATATTGTATTATGAATTACGGACTCGTAAGCTAAGGGTCGATCCTGCAGCCATTTAAATTCACCGGCAAGAATCTGCTCTACTGTCGATCCTTCTACGAAGATGTTACTTCCAACGCTGTAAAGTAAGCTTCTAAGTAAGCTGAAACACGCCATATGAATTGAGGAGGTTATGGCAGTTAGGAAAACAACTTCTTTCATCACTGTCTTGTTTGAAATATTGATGGCAACTGGATTTAGAGTTGTAATTGACCGAACAAGATTCAGAATACTTTTTTGTGGAATACGTTTCGGAGCAGGGAAGGATGATCTACATAAAAAGAAGACAAAATTATTAAAATGCAGTAATGAATGCCAAGCGATGCATTCATGCATATAATTATAAAATACAACCACAAATTATGTTTAGTGTTACCTCAAGTATCCCGAAATTACATATAGCAAGTTACAAAGTCTCCGCTTAAGTAATATCATTCGAAGTAAGGGCTTTGGTTCAGCTACTTTCTTTAGACCGGCGAGTCCCTCACCATCAAAACATGTCCCCATCTATTTAAAATAGTCATTTATCATGTCATAAGGTCAAGCGCTTTATTTTATAATTTTATGGGATTTCATTGCACACCTCGATTGTAATATCCATATCACCAAACAAGTGGAGTAAGGTTGCCCCTGTCGTAGTCATAAATTTTCCCAGCATTGAACTCCAATCAGCTATATGCTTTTCACCGGAATTGCCACCGCCTCCAGCATACGAAAGCATGGGAAGGACTTCACTTAGGTATTCCACTAACTCCATGTTATCACTATCAAGCAAAGGGATAAATGCTTTCTCCAGGCGTTCGCGAAAAGGACCGCATGGACCATGGTAAGTTTCCAAGCAAACTTTTACAAGTTGTAACTCTTCCACAGTTTTTTGGAAACTAGAGTCATCACACATATGAGCCAGCACTTTTGGAATGACCACTGACGTAACAGTTTGATTGACTTCGGACATGATGTGACATTTAGGAAGAAAATTAGCTACGAATATAAAAAGAGCATGTTAGAATTCCTAGATTTTTGCTCCTTTATTTCAGTCGTCGTAATGTTCCATTTACCTAACAATGAGCATCCAGACGAAGTGTCAAGTCCTTTAATAACCAAATGTAAGCCTGACGTAAGTGCATCTTGGAATCCAATCAGTCTGGTGACGTTAATTTGTCCTAAAAAGTCATTGTATATAGCTAGACCTTTTGATCTAGTCTTTGGGTCGTTTAAAATGCTGTTTATGAGACTTAGCGTTGTTTTTAACTTATCATCCGACTGAAACCAAATTAAAAACCGATCAAATCGTAACAATTCTTGAAATTGTAAGTCGTTTACATCAAAAAAGGGGTATGTGCTTACCAAGTTTGCAAATATCTTGCTGGAGTAGCCTGCTTCTAAGCATTCAAGGAACAACACATCTCCAGTTTCGGATGACTTTGCGGACTCTGTCCAAATCTCCCAAAGACCACTAGAATCCGTAGCCATTGTGTCACTATGTCTATTATTGTAGGTTAACTAAAATCCTTAGGTCAGGTGAGGTGTTCAATCAACTAAAGATTTTCTTGGATCTCTTCACCATGTTTTCCAATATTAAAAGTTATTTAGTTTCTACTTGTGCAATGTTTTCATTTCCTGATCATTAAATTGTCCAAAATACGTTGCAATGAGAAAAACCCATCACCTCCACTGTAATTATCATCGAAATATTTAAAAGTAAACTATAGCCTTTAGAAAATGCACGTGCTCAAAAACAGCAGCATTGAAAACGCATTTGATTTTTTCGTGATGAAAGCATGTGTGTAAATGCTTTACTTCAGCTTTTCTCTTTGGGTCCACAATTTAAATCCAGCATAAACGCGGGATTTGTCATAATGCCCCAGTCAATGCCTTTTCCTATGATGACATGTTGGGACTTTACCCAACAAAGACTTCTACATGATTTCTGAGAAGCTCGTCTTCCTTTAAAATTAAAACCGGAAATTGGTATTTTGATTTTGAACAATACGTAACAAGTTAATAAACGTAACTCATATCGGGATGCATTGGATGCCGTGCTAAATGTTTTATATTTTAAAAGAGTTTTACTTCATTCATACGTATTGCGTAATACATTCATTGTAATTAAATTAATAAAGTAAATTCACAAAGTGTAGCAGGTTGAAAGGGTTAAGATAATTTTATCTATGCACTCTCAGTACCTGATGTCGCATCAGTTGAATCAGAAGATTCGTCAGTGGTGATGGTATCCTCGGTAGTAGTGCTGGGTGCTTCGCTTTTGAGCGTTATCTGCGCTTCATAGGTTTCCGACACACACCAGTTCCATCCAAGATTTGAAATTCTTAAAGTACTTTGATCGCTGTCAAATCTGCAATCATCTGCTGTCAGGGTATAATTTGTTTTTTCAGATATCACGTTGATGTCAATGAAAGAACATTCGTTGGGGTACCCAAACACTTTGACCTCGTCAACGGTGGTGCTTGCATTTCTATCTTCAGCGCTTTCGCATACTGTCTGAAGTGTCTGGATTATACGCAAAGTGTTACTCGTCCGATCGTACTTTGCCGTAAAATTTAGTCTATCGGAAAGTGTTGCATTTATTTTTACAGTTAAATGACCAGATGCGGACTTTATACCTTCAATATCAAAGGCAGATAACGCAGCTACCAGTGTGTAATTGCTTTGGAGTGAATCTTCAATCGTGTTGTAACCTCCGCTTTGCTAAAAGGAAGTTAAAGGGCAAAATATGCACATGATAATCTAATGTGAATTTAATATTTATATTTTGCTCTGAATAACTGGTATGTGCATTACCAGCGTGGGGACAATGTAGCCACCACGAATGAACATTGGAGTTTGTGTGATGTGCCCAGTAATCGATTTTAGACTGCCACCGTCCTCATTATTCCAAGCTTCTACACCTTCCTTGGAATACCAGACACCCGAAGGGAAGTACGCTGTTCTGCTGACACCTGTCGATATGATTTTTTAAAATAAAAGTTTAATAATCAATGTCAGTTTCCGATTTTGAATTTTAAGTAGCAATAATTTCTGGAACCTCGGTCGATAATCGGTGCAGCAAAAAGAGCATCCCCTATCATGAACTGATTCAGTATTGGTAAGGTTGATTTTCGATCCTTTTCACTGTGAAAATGGAATGACATGGGCCTCAAGAATGGCAAATAATCGTCCTGATATTGCCTTAAAACAGTGTAGTAATATGGAGCGTAGGTGTAACGCTGTTGTATAGCTTCTGTTAGATAACCTCTGTATTGATCTGAGAGATCAAGAGCGCCATAAGAAGAATTCCTGTGGATAAGTTATATCTATTAAGTTTGAGATAGAAGAATGAGAATGACCAATAACTCTGTCATCTAACTTACCCATCGTAAGAGTTCATGCTCAACGGAAGTAAAAGTCCAAATTGAAACCAACGCAGACATAGGTCCTCATTTTTAGCCAAGGTCGTGTTAAATATTGTTGATCCACAAATTGGTGTACCAATGATGGGCGCAAGGATATAATTTCTTACTGTGTATGTAATACTGTCCTGAAGACCGCGCCAAGTGAATGGAACTTGTAACCCGTTGAACCCTCCATAGTACAGAGAAGTAATCCAAACTGATGCTGAAGTAATCAGTACGTCATCCATGTTACTACCACTTTTACTTGAAGAAACCGAATCGTGAAGCAACTTGAATGACTGGTGACCATACAAATTGTGCAATTTGAAATGTTTCAAATCGCTTATTTGTGACCCATCTAAGGACGTGTTGTGGCTAGCGCTGGGGCAAACTGATCCCCAAAGTGTGGTCGCATTGACCGTTGTGTTACTGTTGGAAATTGGATTAGTCAACATTGACTGAAGCTTGCTTTTGGGAGCGGGACATACTTTGGAGGAATTATATAACTTTGGAAAGTTATCGATAAGGTTGAATCCATCGTAAGAAATATTAACTGGCAAAGGAAACTCATTAAGGTTTCGATGAAAAACGTCAATATAACTGACAGTTTTGTTATCCACCACGCCTTCAAAGTTAAAAATGTTGGTGGTATTTGTTGTGTTTTGAATTAGCGGGATATCGATTTCACTAAACCATGGTATAGTAACTTTTTGTGACAAGAGAATCTTTTTTGAATTTAATAATAAAGCTTCAGTCGCATTTAAAGGATCCCCAAATTCATTATCTAGGTTAAATGGTCGTCGAAGGTTTTCGTCGATACAATCAGAGTCAAAAGGAATACCATTTGTATCATGCAGAAGCTTCGTAATATGATCTTCGGCCACTGTCATATTCTTCACCTTTCTGCATAAATGGAGTCCAAGCCCCCAGTATGGCGGTATTGGAGGTGCATGTTCAATTCGATACTTTTGTCGAATCTACAAATGATAACCAAGGGATAAATGCATTAGAATGACGAACTCTAAGCACTTTATAATAATAATAAATGTGTCATACATATCCATGCAACTGAGAAAATATCTCAGGTTGAGTTGGTCCAGCGAAGAAATGCAGGACTATCTTTGGAATGTCAGTCTCTACATGAAACATGATTCCAGGAGCCTGAACAACTTTTACCAGCATTGGATCTGCGGTATCAATTAACACTCCATGCCACTTCCCAGAACTCTCAGACGAAATGTAAAAGGGAAGTTCAGCATTTTCGAATCCGTTGACTACACCGTATGACAAACTTAAGAGTGAACCTTGACCTCCTAATAAATAAAGTAACAAACCCGAAGATTATATAGGTAACTAGTTTGTGGACACCATTAGTAGAGGAAGTTTATTTGACATGGCTTGACTGACCTCGCAACCCATAGAAATATGGCGTTGGCAAAACTGTAGCTAGAGAAATATAGTCTTTTGCCGAAATTATTGCTCCCAACCTAGTATCAAAAATTGTTTCGCCCGTATCAGGTCTCGAAATTCGCACGTAGAAAAAATTTCCCTTTTCTGCCCAACTAATTGAAAGTGGCAAGCTAGTGCCATTCCCAGAATCGCTTTGGAAGACTTCCGGCTGCATGGCTATTAATTCCGCAGTAGCTAATGATGGGTTGAAGAACTGGATAATTGCATGGCTTTTGGTCACCCATTGCAAGCGCGCGTTTAGATTGGACATTGAATTTTGGTTTGGCCTCAGGGATAATTCCGTATAATCCGTTCCGTTATCCGTGCCTGTATTTGAATCTCTAACCGTATATTGATACGCTGAAGGGAATGAGTGATAGCACTTAAACGGCGAATCATCAGTATTTTCCCAACAGCATTTGGCTGCAATACAAGCTTTCTCATTTTCGATTTCCACTGAGTTAATAAGGCACTGAAATCTTAATTTTGGGTAAATAAGTTAAATAATTAACAACTGTTCATCAGTATCTGGTGAAATAAATATGTGCAAATGAAAGGATTAAAAAGGTTTGTTCAAAGTTGTACTTTGTACCTTGCATTTTCCTTAATTAAGCAACTTCCGTAAATTGTTCGATCATTATCTCTCAATTTTGTGGTGAACACAATTAAGGGTACTAGAATTCCTAACAGAAGGGCCAAAATCAAAACGTATATTATCCGAAGCCGTTTGTCGAAGAGGATTCGCTCCCACCATTTAATATCCCTACTGTCCGCATCTTCTGCAAAATCAAGAATGACACACACCCATATATGTTGAACGTTAGTTTTACAAGCTGATTACAAAATCATTATTGTTACACAATTTATATTATCCAACCAAATCACTTTTAGAAGAATCTATGTAGACTGAGATTTATATCGCTCTAAGCTCAATATCATATCAAAGTGCAATAAAATAATAATAAAAAGTAAATCCATACTCTATATTTTGGAAGAAGTGGTACTAATAATGTTGAATAGCAAGTTAATTTGCAAAAAATAACTATGATTAAAACATTCTATGTATGTCTATATAAATATGCATATACGGCGAGAAATAAATCCTTCGCTTTGTAGGCTTTCCAGATAAATATTTAAAGAATCTCAAACTATAAGGTGCATGAATGCATGTATGTGTCCATGTATATTAATTGAAAAATTGTGTTACCTAAATATCCATCGGTTAGTACAAATCTTCGAGCAATTTTTTGCTCGTCATCTTCGACACTGGATTGAAATAAGTTTGAAAACTTTCCACCCATTTTTCTCGATAAAACTAAACCATGAGTTAATTTCAAATTAACTTTCTATCTAATAAATCACTACAAAATAATGTTCTTCTATTTCATACAAAATCATTTTGAAAATGATCATATAAATTCAGAAGAAGATGCACCCAACAAAATTCATAAATGTTACAAATCTATAGTCAGCGATTACGATATGTGTTTGGGATGCGCATTGACATCAGCAGAAAGAGATAAAAATCGATAGATTACACGAGAAAATTATACGTCCAATGTGCTATCTATGTTACCATTTAAACCCTTTATCTTCCTAAATGCGGTTGGATTACGTGTGTTGATTGTCTCTGCTGAAATCAAACTTGTAATTGTCATATTTCTTATCGTAATCATTTACACGGACGTCGATTGTGAATCAAACAGTTGTAGTCATTTCAATGTTTTCAAAAGAGTGAAAAACTTTTGATGATGCATAATATTTATCTTAATCGCTGATATACTCTTCAGGATTAAGAGCTGATTAAACCAAACGAAAAAAGACTACCGGGAAATCGATGGAAGTAAGTAATCAGTTAGTTTTTAATTAAAGAACAATTTTGACATATATCACCTACCAACATCACTTATTGGAAAACACTCGTGTCACGTTGGGAATTTTTGTAAGCCTAAAATGCAGGAAAATACACATCAATTTCGTTCAACCTCATAAGGACAGAAGAGGTCAGAGGGGTTAGGTCAATGCTTGTCATAACATTCCTTGAATTTTTAATGTGTGTTTGTACCTGTAGCTGAACGATGATGCTTTCCCTTATGTAAATGTAATGCACGCCAACTTCCAACAAAGAGCTTTTTCGCACTGGCAGTCAGTCAGGCTCCCTAGTGCGTACATATTTGCCATTACATAGCGTAATGTAATAGGTGTGTTTTTATGCTTATTAGCAGATTTAGCCATCCAGATGCTTTCTGATATGCTGGCTTAAGCGAAATGCCAAAAGATTGGGTTTAGCAGCATGATGGTTAATATATGAAGTACCTCATGTTCAAGGAAATTAAGCGTATTTATAAATTAACTGTACATTCGCAGGTTGTATTTTTTTGTTTTTGTCTTTTTGGCCGAGACAAACAAATCTTAATATTCCAAAGAGAGCTGGAGCGTAGTTTTGTGGGTAAGTTTGCTTCAGTTTTGGCCGAGATTTTTTCATTCAATTCAGATCAGATCCAAAACTATTAGTCCAGCAGAAGGGAGTGTAGTAGATTGGATATAATTGTGAAATAAAATGGTCACTCCCTTGGCTAGTTGAACTCGATTCCGTAATTAATATAGCTAAATGTCAGTTAGAAATGAATATGAATTGTTTTGTTAGAAAATGAAAGAGTTTTTTAGGAGTTTGATTTTAGTAATATACTGAATTTTTGAATTAAATCATTTCAGATCTTGAAAGTTTTGACTTGGGAGTTCATTCGAGGACCACTACCGCCAAAAGCGAAAGCATTGTACTCTTGAATTTTTTTTACCTTTTTAGTTAAATCGAGTAACATTAAGTATCCCTCAAAATGAGAAAAAAGGTAAACTGGCGCAACATTTTCAGTAACATAGTTCGATTAAAATACTGAAATAAATGAAGTGATTAAAATTTTAAAATCATTATGAATTCTTATGTGGAATCTAGGTTTTGTTGATGGGAAAATCTGGTTCGGGGAAGACCAGTATGCGTTCTATAATCTTTGCGAATTACATAGCAAGAGACACTAGACGTTTGGGTGCCACAAGTAAGTCAATACTTTACTAATAGTCTCTTATTTTGAAACGAATTCGTAAAGATACAAATCATGTATTTTACTTGCAGTTGATGTGGAACATTCCCACGTCCGATTCCTGAGTAATTTGGTGCTTAATTTGTGGGACTGTGGAGGTCAAGAGGCTTTCATGGAAAATTACTTTGCCTCACAGCGCGACACTATTTTCTCAAACGTCGAAGTTTTAATTTATGTTTTTGATGTGGAGTCGCACGAACTAGAAAAAGACATGCATTATTACCAGTCCTGTTTAGAAGCCATACTTCAAAATTCACCTCAAGCGAAAATATTTTGCCTTATTCACAAAATGGATTTGGTCCAGGAGGAACAACGAGATCTGGTAAATTTGACTACAAGTTGCACCATCAAAAATAGTCAACACTCAACACTAACGTATTTTTAACCATCTTGCTGATTTGATAATAGATTTACCAGACACGCCGTGATGACTTAAAGAGACTGTCGAAACCGCTAGAATGTACTTGTTTCCGAACATCCATTTGGGATGAAACACTTTATAAAGTAAGAATCATATCAAAGTATTTTTGTATATGATTAAGTTGACTTATGAATGTTAACAAAAAATCCTGGTTGGTATTGATCTAGGCATGGAGTTCGATAGTCTACTCCCTCATTCCAAATGTCAGACAGCTGGAACAAAGTCTCTCTGAATTTGCGAATATCATTGACGCCGACGAAGTTCTCCTTTTTGAACGAGCTACATTCCTTGTCGTTTCACATGCTCAACGCAAAGCTCACAAAGATCCCCATCGATTTGAGAAGGTTTCAAATATAATTAAGCAGTTTAAGCTTTCATGCAGGTATGGAATTACATAATTTGTAATCGAAGCTACTATATTGATTCATGATTTAACAGCGAGTTCTATCTGTTATTTAATTTTTGAAAACCTCACACTTTTCAAAATAGTAAGCTCGCGGCTCAATTTCAAAGTATGGAAGTAAGAAACTCGCAATTCGCAGCCTTCATCGATGTGTTTACGCCTAACACTTACGTCATGGTTATCATATCTGACCACACTTTGCGTAAGTATCCTTTATTCATATTTACTTGGTAAGGAAAGATCCTATCAGCATCAGCTAACTTCCTGGATTTTAATTTTTGAATCAACAGCATCCGCTGCAATGCTACTGAACATACGGAATGCGCGAAAGCATTTTGAAAATATTGAGAAAGTTAACTCGGCATCTACGGCCAGAATGCTCCGTTGTTAGCCCAGCAGTTTATTTACCGTTAAATTCTAACTTAACTGCAGTAACATCTTGAAATGCTAAATATGAATGTGATGGAATTACTAAACACTCGTCGAGGATGATTTATATTACATGTTAATATTGTATATGGACCTGTCTGTGTCAATTAAAATTTATGCCCAGATAATGTTAAGTGAAATAAATATAAAAAGTTATAACTCCTCTATTCAAAATTTTTTAGAATTATATTACAAGATAACGGTTAAGTACTTATTTCATTCATAAATAGAATATGCGGGAAGGGTAAATTTTAACAGAATATATTTACCTTAAATTTATCTACTTGAGAATTAAACTAAACGCATGTTTAGGTTAAATAAATACAATTTTATCAAGTATACTGAAAATACTCTGATGTACAGTTTAGTTATTCATCCCAAAGAAAGAGACATGACCTTGATATGATTTTACATGGAATCGACAATGTCGCACATCATCTTGTCTTCACTACTCACAGTAGGTTCTGGCAAAGGTTCTTTACTCTTTGCCAAGTACACGGCAGTAGAAGCTAATATTTTGCTGTCCGAATCACACTGTTCAGGGAGGTTGTTAAGACCTTGCTTAATCACTTCCACACATTTCTCTAAATGCTTCTGGAACCTGTCACAAGTTTCTAATGTTTGTCTTTTTTGAACTTCCATCATCACTCTTAGCGTCTCCCTAGCCTGATGAGGTCTAAACTCGTTGATTAAATGGTGCATGTGAATAAATAACAAGCTAATATCATCTATTTTTTCTTGACGCTTTTGAGACTCTGGACTTTGAATTAGAATGTCCAACAAATCCAGAAAATTTGTGAGAACTGAGTGGTTCATCTTTTTCAATTCACGACGATGGTCGAAATTCTGAGGATATAGTCGCCTAATTCCTTGGCTTTCTAGTGGTCTAATAATGGCGTCATCTGCGTGGAAAGTCATTCCAAACATCTGATACGTGTCGTTAGTAGCTGGGGGTGGAGGTGGTTTAGGTGCTCGACCTCGGCGAATGTTTTCATCAGTGTAGAATGGATAATAAGCCTGAGGAGGAAGGGGCATTTGGGTCACCTGTGTGGCCTCAGGTTGCGCGGGGAGGCTTCCAGGAAGTCCTGACGCCATTCTGAAGTCACTTTATTTAAAATAATATAAATATCAACTATAATTACTTGATGAATAACCCCCGTTTTGTTTGTTAAAGTAAACTAAGAATATAAGCTTACAATTAATGACACCCTTTAACAGTTCTCGTAAATAACGTTGTTTTCTTTAAATACTTGTTGTTATAAAATCATTTAAAATTAATTTTGGATCAACAGCCTTCAGTCAGAAGAATAAAAAAATTGCTCCGAGTAGAATAACAAACAGACTCAGACTCAGATAAAAAAACACGTATGTATTTACTTAATGCAAACGATTTTCTACAAAGGTTTACCCCAACAAAAATGCCGGCTGATCATATTGACCACATAAAGTCCAAATATCTTTGGGCTTTGCTTTGCTTTGAGTTGAGTCAAGTCAAGTTTTAAGTGAGGAAAGAAAGAAGTGCTTTTACTTGTTAGTGAACTTTACCATGTAGAGATTTAAAACCTTTTCAGTGAGTACTCGGGTAGTCTATTTCTTTTAGACCTTTGACATTTTAGACAGTTGTAAAATGATTTCGAACGGAAAACAAGCATTCCACATGGAAGAGCTGGCGTCAAATGCAACCCGAGATTTGCAAAATCTTAAGTTGCAGATTGAAAAGCTACTGAAGACCATGCAAGCCGTGAACAACATTGTAAGAAAAATAGTCCTTCTATTTGTTACATTCTATTACATTATTTATCGAATTTTCTTAATAGAAAAATGTTCAGGAGCTAACGCTGCCTTCAGTGGAAGCCTCTGAAGTAAAAGATATTCCGGACGTTCGCTTGGACTGGAACTGCCCCACAAACACCAAGCGACACCATCGTAAAGGAAAAGTCATGGCTCCAGCTACAGAGTTAAACTATGACGAAGACATAACCAACGGACTTGCAGAGCATGATGGAGATGCATCCACATCCACTTTGGAAAAATTTGAAGCGCGTGTTAAACTTGAGACTGCTAGATACCTCCTAATAGAAGACTCTCTATTTTTTGTACCTGTTCTAGAACGTTGCGCTTTTGGAATGACCATACGAAACGTTTTTCACAAGTGAGTATAAAATTGCTTAAGTCATTGATGATGCTTCCTAACAAGTAAACCTATATTCACACATACCAAGTAATTTTTTAAAAAAATATTCACGTAGAAAACTTGTAGCGCCAATGGTAAGGCTAAGGTGGCTTCCGGAAAATTGTTCAGATTCAGGCAGTGGCCAAGAAGAAAATGTTTATCACAGCTTTCTCTACCACCTTAAAATTATACTGAAGGAGGGTTGCACGTCGATCAAATCGAGCTCTGTTCTTCCTATTCAAGATACTTTTACATCATTTCAAAATAGAAAATTTAGCGTAGCTCCTGGAAGCGAAGTTTTGGTACTTGGTAAGATAAAGTAATGCACAGATGGAAATATCAAATTAGAAATCTACAGAATAGTTAGAAACCTTAATAATTTTTATTTTAGCTAATTTCACGTTCCCCTTCCAGTTTCTTTCGTGTGTAAGACTTCGTTTGTTGGTCACGCTCTCTCTTGAAGGAAAGGAACTGTGGAGCAAACAAATTATAATTCGAAATCAGGTCTTGAGCGCGTCTGAAAATGGTAAGTAGATATGTACCAATAACTTATTGGTATATACTTAATAACAAATTATTGCTTAATATTTCAATTTGTTTTACTTCCTTTAGACTCTGTGATGAAAAAACACCAAATCGACATAATCCGTGCGCTTGCAAGTGAGACTCAAGGGTTCACTCTAGAACGAATTGCTTCCATGCATGATATGATTCCAAAATCATCGTTGGAACGTTTTCTTGCAAGTAGTGGCTATACAAGTGTGAACTCTCGTACGTAAGAATTTAGAATGAAAATTGGAATCCTAAAAATTTGGTAAAATTCCTTCAAAGGTTATACCTTGAAACTTTTATAAACCTCTTTGAAAGGCCGAACGGGCATTGACACGTCAGTGGAATTTTATACCACTAATCTTCCATCATTATTCTGGGGCTCATGCTTTCAGATTGAAACTAGCTCAAGGAACGAAACGACTGCTCGGTGCCTTATAAGCGCAAGGTACAAACAAAGTTTCAAACGTCTTACTCCTGTTAAAGTGCTTATAACTAGCTAAATAATTATTTAATGACTTTTTTCTAGAAATAAAGAACAAATGCAGAATCTTCTTCAACTTTTTAAATCCTGGCTCCTTAAACAAAAGCTGAAAGACGAAAATAGGGGGTTTGATGGACTCAAATTATCTGCTCTCAATTCAAGATCTTACAGGGATGTACAAAGTAATCTTGAAGATGAAATTCAGGTCATCCTTGATTTGGTGTATAAGCAAGTAGTTGTGGGTAATGAAAGTGAGAGAGGCGATAAAGAAGGATCATTTATACTCATGGAAGGAAAGGAACTTGAACCTAAGACTGGAGATGTTGCATGGATTGAGAAATACATTCCAGCGTTGTCTAAAACCGATGCCATATTTGTTGAACTGATGAAGTATTAAAATAATATTTTTAATAACTAAATACAAACAAATTATGCGTTGCAACCAAGTGCATTTTCATCATTTCATAAATATCATAAGCGTGCATATCCAGACGATTACTACGAAAACCTGTTGAAAGTTGTAACTCACTCCGATCGGCCCGAATCGGGGACAATGGCGAGTCTTGTTGTGGTAACCGCATTGGCAACCTGGAATTGAAGGTTTGGAATTGCATGAGCATCAGAGCATCCACTACTTATAACCCTTTTTTCATCCATCATGTTGACCAGTTGGACCGTTTGGGGATATGTATGAACGTAATAATGTAAAGTTGGGCAAAAAAATGTAACGTTTTAGAAATTACGATGATATAATTTCCAACTGTTTAGATACTTAATTTTGTCTTATAAAGTCATTCCGTTATGGATCCTTTTTTTCTTGCAATTCTACGCTACAGGCAAAGACATTTTGATGAGTGTATAAATCTATGCACTGACGTGCTTCGAAAAAATCCTTTAGACCAGGTAAGTTATTCTCTATTTAAGAAATATCTCATATTCAGTGAAATTAAAATTCTGAACTGAATTTCTAAAAAGGCTGCATGGAGTTTAAAAACTAGAGCCTTAACTGAACAAGTTCGGGTGGACTACTTGGAAATTTTCGAGGATGGTATTGCTGAAGCAGTCTTCAACGAAGATACAATTGCTACTGCAGCTAAACCTGGAACCTCATTGAGGGTAGGCACGGCAAGAGCTTCAGCATCAAGAGATGGGCCTAGTCCGGCGATAAGGTTAGTAAATCTGTAAACTTTTATTTGTTACTCGACGTGATTTTAAATAAAAACTCGTTTGTTTTGATTTCGTAGACCGGTGACTCAAAGTGGAAGGCCTCTGAGTGGGGTTCTACGTCCAGGTTCAACAGCTTCAGCTCGTCCTGGAACATCCCTGGATCAAGCTCTCCGGGCTCGAGCGACAACTGCCCGACCAATATCAGCTTCTGCTGGAAGGTCTAACTTTACCTCAATATTTTAAGCGTTTTATGGTTTAAAAATATAAAGAAGCGTCATTAATTTCATCACCATTTAGACATGTTCGATTAGGCACCGCCTCTATGATTAGCAGCGGTGACGGACCATTCATAAACGTTTCAAGGTTGAATATGCAAAAGTATGCAACTCATGATGGCCTGGCAAAGCCGTTATTTGAGTATTTTTTTTACGTTGAAAATGATACGAAGCATGTAAGAAATGATTTTAACTACTGAACCCATTAGATAAACCAAATCTTTGGAAACGTTTATAGCATAAATTTTGTGTCATAAAAGTCCTTAGAATTGGCAACTTTGGCCTCCAAGACTTGTACTGCGAGGGATTGGTGGTGGCAAGTTCAATTGGCGTTATGCTGGCTACGCTTGGGGCAACCACGAAACGCTGAAAAACATTTTAGAATGGGGATACTAATTGAACCCATGTTAATTTCTTACGTAGGCTTAGCAAAAGTTTACGTGAAAATGGATCAACCTCTAACAGCCATAGAAGTGTGCGAAAAGGGATTGGAAAAATTTCCACTGGATGTTTCTTTACTTACAGAAATGGCCAGGTGCGAAATTAATAAGTTCTAAATGATTTTTTTCCAAATGTTGGCACTTTTAAATGACTCTTTTACATACTAGAATTCAAGAGGGTCTCCAGAATATGACAATAAGCGTAAAATTGTATAGGGACATACTTAGCCAAGATTCCTCAAACATTGAAGCCATTGCTTGCATTGGAATGCATCACTTTTACACTGACCAACCTGAAGTAGCTTTGAGGTTTTACAGGTTTGCAAAAATAAAAATGCTTTCAAGTATAAATTAAATTAATTAGAGGACATGAAGAAATTAATTGATGCTCTTGCTGGCTGGCTTTAGACGTCTTCTCCAAATGGGGGTATATACAGCGGAACTGTTTGTGAATCTGGGGTTGTGTTGTTTCTACTCCCAGCAGTATGACATGACATTGAACTGTTTCCAAAGAGCGTTACAAATAGCGGGCAATGATTGTATTGCGGATGTGTGGTACAATTTAGGTCAAATTGCGATGGTACTCATTAAAAACTACACATTATTTGTGTGAGATCCTTCATTATTATTATTATTACTTTTATAAAACTTCAAAGGGGCTAAGTGATACCACCTGGGCATCTCAATGCTTCCGCCTTGCCATTTCATGTGATAATAACCATGCTGAAGCCTACAACAATTTAGGAGTTTTGGAGGCCAGGAAAGGCAGAAATGACCAAGCTGTCGCATTCTTTCAGACTTCGATCTCTTTGGCACCTCATTTGTTTGAGCCATTATACAACCAAGCGAAAATTGCTGACAGTGTGAGTCAGCTTTCATCAAAATTCATGAACACAAAATGCTTGAAATTATGAGTGAAAAACATGTTTAAATTTCAGGTTGGAGATCTGCAAAATTCGTATTTAATAGTACAACGCGCTCTTGAAAACTACCCGGATCATGCGGATTCCAAACAACTTTTTGAAAAACTGAAAAAGTATTTTGAGACCATGTAGGTTATCGTTATCATTATCACAGTTTTCACACGAACAAAAATACAACTTACAGCTTTATAGAAATTAAAACTAACAATTAAAACCGGAAATCGTACAAAATTTTCTTTTAAAATAAGGTTCCATCAGTATTTCCTTCAAACTCATACTGCTCATCTGAATCAATAGCATCGACATCAACGCTCATTTGAGCTTCCAAATTCATTAACGGGTTTCTCCTAGTTTTCGTAGCGAATGGGGACTCATTGTCGACACTTTCATTACCCCTACCGTTTTCGGGTTGATAGAAAGAACTATCCCCACGACTGTTATAAGCATCTCGGTTGTTTTCATATCCATCGCCGTCTTCATTATTTTCATTATCTGAATCATAATTAGCCACCACGTCTTCAGCCTGGAACATTGGATTCTTTGAAGACTTTTGAAAGTAGTCTTCATCCTCAGCGCCAATTAAAACACTACCACCGCTTCCGATACTAAATTAGTAAAGTTTTACTGAGGTCCTAGTGTTCTAATGTGTTTAAATCTATAACAATTTGAGAAAAACATGACGTTACCTCTCCACATCAAAATCTGGAATGATTTTCTTTTCGTTGGCCATCTCTGTCCAAACGGGATTTGAGCCTTCGATGGCAAATGTATTTGTGTTTGGCGTTGATTCCAAAGCTCCCGCTCGGTTTAATCCAGATTGCTGCGATCCAAAAGCTGTTGTAGTGAGGGCTCTTACACGCAGGCTCAAACTAAATAATCATTGATTGTAAATTAAAATACATAATTGATCTTGAAAAATTGGAAGATTTGGCGGATTCATCGACTTTATCTCACCTTCTATTATTGTAGAAGCATGTTGCCCCCAGAATCAACAGAGAAATGGTCAACACTGCTACACCTCCGATTAACATGTATGTAAGGATATTGCTTTCAGATTCCGTGTTTGTCCCAGGCCCCTTGAAACCTTCCCTCGTTAACGTGAGATTTTTCTCGCCCAACTTGGTCATAAGATTTCTCCATAAACCCGGTACATACTGTTGTCTATGTAGTCGAAAATGGAGGAACACATTTAAGTGAGGTGAACAGTAGAAAATATTAATTTATGATTCATATTTGCTTACTGCATGATGTAGTCCGCGTCAAGCTAATTAAGAACAGATTATGAAAGAATGATAACTTAAAATGTGTGAATTTGTTTAGATTAGATTGATATTGATACTAATTAAAATTAATGCAAATTATTACCGCTGCATTCAACTCCGAATTGATGAAATGGGTTTCCACCACGGTTACACTAGTAGCTCGGCTCGCACTGTTCTCCTCCTCTTGGAATATTCTGTCGATGTTACAACGTTGTGAAAATACTTCGGTGAGGATATCTGCAAGCTAATAATCAAATTTGATATTACAGTATGGAAGGAGATAATCTGTTAATTTTGATCTGCTTAAAAGACTTTAATTTAATTGCTCTTACATCGTCCTGTCGCCCTACCACGTATTCTATACCCTCCACGAGAAAAAACTGGACACGATTTTGTTCAGATATCATATACATTCGACATTCTGCTACAGCAGTATAATTAGCTATCGTAGAAAAACGACATATTTAGTTAATTGTGGGGAGTCAAATTCCTCAAGAACAACTTATTTTACCATTTGAAATTTAAAGTTTTACCCTGGTCTGTCGCTGTTAACTGAAATGTGTAATATCCTCTGTATGAGCGTTGGGGATCAAACATCAGAACAACTTTCACTTGATTAGGTACTCCTTCAGTGGTGTTTAATACGAAGGGCGTTATGGATTGGGGTAATCTACTATCAGAGGCATCAAATTCGGATGTAATCTTAAATGTCGAATAGTCATCCAAATCTGCGTCGTGTACGGAAATTGTAGCAATGCTCTGTCCTTGAGTATTCTTTTCAGAAAATCCTCCTGTAATCTTTCCATCCTTTGCCAAAAATACTGGAGCAGTATCCATGATATCAGAGACCTTTACCTCAACCACCATCCACTGCCTATTGTTCGACTTAATAACCTCATCTGGCTCCATATTATCAACGTTTTCATTGTTGTTGTTGGTGGCGTACACTGAAACTCTATATGTATCAACCGTCTCTCGATCTAGAACGATCTTAGGCGTCAATTTTGGTATACGGATTGGTCGACCATTTTCATTTTCATCATTTCTAACAGTCAAATCAAAAATATCCGAGTCTCCGCCCTTCAGCATGTAATACACTTGATCTTCATAAGGTAGAGGGATTTCTAATTCAATATCTTGATCGATAGCATGCTGAAATTCGACAAATTCTCCAGTAGTATTTTCTTTAATTTGTACGGTAACACTTGGCCAGGGGAAAAGAGGAGGGTTATTTTCTGTGAGAAGTAAGTGAAAAACCACAACAGAGATAGTATTTTGTGCAGGGCTACCCTTGTCGGACGCGTTAACGTACAACTGTAATGACAATAGAAAGTCAGAATTGATCGTATTAAAGTTTCCAATATTGAAGTAGGTATACTTCCTGAAACAAACCTGGCATTTTACGATGGTTGTGGTGTTCTCTGGCTTTACTTTTAATGTTAGCCTTCCAGTAACATCACCATCTTTATCAATATCTTCTATTTTGAAATAGTTCCTACAATCTGCAAAGTTTCACAAAACACCCATATATAATCAAATCACAACCATGAATTAATTTCCTGTTAATTCAAATTCACAGATAATCTTACCCAATGATTCATCATATTCTACCAAGGAATATGTTACCTCTCCATTTTTGCCACTTCCTAAACGTAATCAAATCTAGTTAAATTTTTTCTAGACAAGCTTTGACTAGATAATTCATTAGGTAATGTGAGCGTGAGCCAAGACACTAAATCTACCTTTGTCTTTGTCCTCTGCGTGAACATTAGGAACCTTTATTTTGTCTTTCATATCAATTAAGTCTTCTCCAATCTCAGTGTCCTTAAATATTAAAAGAGATTTTAAAAAATTATATCCGCATTGACAAATTGTTGCTTTTTTCTTACCTGAATGGATATGAGAAACTCAGTATTGTTATCTTTGGGATAGATGAATTCTACAAGTGTATATTATGTTATGAATACAAAAATTTGTGTTAATCAATTGGCCTGTTTGGAGTTGATGATATAATGCTTTCGACTTTGAATTCAACTGTTTTACCTGGTGCGCACAAGTTTTCATTCTCAACCTTTATTTCGTATATAGCGTTGTTTGAATTTTGATTTTCCCCCTCACCGTCAGTTGCCTATATATGACAACTTTACTTGATTGATTATATTCCTTAACCATATGTGTATTAGTTTTAGAAAAAGAATCTTACAACAAGAGTGATGTTATATGTTCCCCAAAAGCCTGTCAAGATTTGGCTAGGATATATCCTGAGTTCTTTGCAATTATCTGCTTTTTTGCAAAGCGGTTCATCATCTCTAACATTTTCTAAATCTCCTAGTCTAAATAGCTTGATGAATTCACTTGGGTCATCATCAGGAAGCTGAGGAGTTTTAGTAACGCTTTCAATCCTAACGGAAAGCTTAGTTTCAGCAGGATTGTCCTTGTCTTGCAATATGGTTGCTTGCTCAAATGGCTTATTAGGATCTGTTCCGCGTTCCTTCACCGTTACCGAAAGTTGGTCTTTGTTCAAAAATTCTGGCTCATGATTATTTGTATCTATTAAGCAAATTGTTCAGAAATTAGATTGCGTTTAGTGCGATAGTTTAGCAATTAGTTACAGGTAAGTTATCAGGCATACCAATAACTTTTATACGCACGTAGGTCAGATTGTAGTTCGATCCACCTTATTAGAAATTACACTAATGAGTTATTTTTATCCCAGATATTAATATATAGTCTATGTTTGTTTGTTTTACTAGTGGAGGATGGCCGATAGTAATCTATGGCTTTCACCCGAACTTTAAAGTCTGGCACATCGAACCAATCATATACACCAGACTTTGCTGTGAGCTTTCCAGTAGTTAAATCTAAGTTAAACTCATTCATTCCGTTGTTATCCGCTCCTTCAATATCGTCATCCACTAGTAGATAGCTCACGTTACCAAACTTGTCTAAAAATTTAAAAGTGAGAAAATTAGCTAAGATCATTTAATAAACACATCTTCATGAATTTATTAAGAATTATCTAACCAGGGTAGTCCTTATCATTTGCTTTTATGGTTGCAATCAAATATCCTAATTCAGCATTTTCAGGAACAAAGTAATCGTCTATTAAACTATAATCTTCGTCGAACTGAGGGGTGTTATCCTACGAAATAAACGAACATAATGCTTAAAATATACCAGAACTTTTATAATTATAGGGATAACCTTCTCCACTTACATTTCTGTCTTCCACTTGAATATGAATCTGTTCAAGTCAAACATTATTAGAATAAGTAATACATAAAATTTATTTCGGAGTATACTGCTTCAATGCTTAGAACTCATACCTCTTTTTTCAGTTCGTTTAATCCATCAGAGACAACAATCATAAGGGTTATGCTATTGTCGTTTTCATTGATGTAAGGAGCTTCTCTGTCTATAAGTTTTCCTACTTTGCGTTTCAAAATTGCATTTCCAACTTTCGGATTTGCATTAGGAGTTAGTTCAAATAGGTCCCTAATTTCAGCACATATCTTGTCTTCGTATTCGCAACCATCATCTTTATCTATGCTGAACTGAAATTCAGTATCCGTGTCAGGATCAGTGACGCGAAATGTTTGAATTTCTCTCTCATACGGTGAACTTAGATCCCCTTCATCACCCCATTCTTCCGTTTCTAATACACGCAACACTGTAGCCCCATCATCCACCCATTTTGGCGGGTTGTCGTTAATGTCTTTGATTGTTATTGTGACTGTTTGGGACATGATTTGAGTGCCTGGCTCGCTTCCTTTATCTTCAGCCACGATTAAAAGATCAACGCGATCTATAGCTTCCCCCTCTTCACCGTTGGCTTCTCTGTCCGGAAGTTCAGAACCTAGTACGATGCGCGCTAGTTTCATTGAAGAGGTGTTTCCAGGTTCATACTCCAATCTAAACCATTTATCAATATTTGCAGATACGTGATTTCTTCTAGCCAATCTATTCCAGGAGCCTTGAGCACTTGAGTACAACGAGGTTATTTCCAATTTTATTTCCACGTCTGCCCTAGTGTCAACGTCTGTGGCGTTGATACCGTTTAGAATGAACTCATCCTCTTCCATGGTTGTATTTTCCTTCACAGAAGCTTTAGTCGACTTCTAGAAAAAATACATCGCATCGAGTAATTAACTGGATGTTCAATTTTATTTATTTTAGACGTTCTATTATTTTTCTACTCACTAATCGTAAATCAACCGTGACGTCATTTTTATCTAAAATTTTGAAAACCACTGGAACGCTAGCAAATAATGCACCGTCTCCACCTTTGGAGTCAATAGCCTCAACCATGTATGTCTCCTCCTGGAATCGTTCGTAGTCAAAATTTCCGTTAGTTGTGTCCATTGTCATTTTCCCAGTCGTTCTATCCAAGTCTATAGGGGGCTGTCTGGTGGACTGACTCCATTGGTATATAATACTGTTCTGGCCAAAATCGTCGCTTTCATCTAAATCTGTCGCTTTCACTAGGATTTCATCCCCACCAGAACTCTGTTCAGGGCATGACTTTGGAAACGCAGGGTCTGCAACAACATTCCTCAACACTGTTCCGTGTTCAGTATTTTCGCAGACAACAAAGTTGTATTCCTTCTGGCCGTTAGGTATATCGAAGACCGGACTGTTTTGGTAAAAAAAGATAACGTCAAATAGTTGTTAATGAATGAACTCCACAAATGCGAAGAATTGTAATTTACCTATTATCATTAACATCTTCGACAGTAGCTTTGATAGTTGCGGTTGCTTTAAACTGAGGCTTATTTCTGTCTACGAATTCGATCTAAAGATTTTAAAAGGCTAGATTTCAGGAATTTAATCAGTAAGGAAAATGCATAACGATGATGAAAAAGTCACCTTGAAAGTTTGCGGCGTTGACCAAAACCCATTCAATTTTTCATTTTCAATATCAATCCACTCCTTATTTTGAGTATTAACGGAAAGGTAAAAGGTCTCATTTTTGCTTCCTCGAGTGGGTGAAATCGTAAATGCGTTTTTAATTATCGCATCAGTATCCGAAGAAAAAACAGCATCAAAACTGTTGTAACTTGTGGTCTACAATAGTGTAGAATTTGAATTTAGGAGAAGAAACACGAGAATTGTCAGAATTGCTTAAGTAAATCATCAATCAAGTCAAATCAGTATTGTACATAGTGTTCTTACAGAATCAGTGTCAACTACTCTAAGTATTTTATCCAAATCAATTTGGCCAATGTGATCTTCTCTGATTTCGAGGGAGTAATCCTGCGCCTCCATGCATTCAGAGTATTCATCATTGTCTCCGCATAGTTTCGGTTTCTGGTCCTGCAAATATTTAATTTGGTTAAATGGAAAAATATCCAAGAAAATTTTATGATAATATTGATCAAGGAAAGGGTTAGATTAGATACTTACATTTATGTCGGTGATAGAAAAGGTGATGATTTCTTCCTTGAATTCTGGTTTAAAACCTGCATGATCCGAATCAGGAATTTCTGTCGCAATAATAGTAATAGTGTGGGTTAGGTCGGCTGCAATCAAGTCTTCATTTTCGGCATCAATTATATTCTTCACCCTGATTTCCCCATTGTTTGGGTCAATCTGAAGAAGGTTCAAATCGTCTAAACATTCATTAAATTAGTAATTGTACCTACATAATAAATCCTCATGCATGGAACTTGAGTTTTTATGTTAGTTTCGAACCTTGGAGGGAGTATTTAATATCCCAATTTAAGCCGTAATCACCGTCCCGTGCTTCTACGTAAGTGAGTAATTCATTCTACAAAATAGACCAATTTTAAAAAAAAAGGGTTTCAAAATTTTGCTTTAAAAATTAATTGAATAATCTTAAAAACTATCTTATTACTCATACAATGGCAATGTGCTCTTCGATGGATCTTATAACGGGTGGTTTTGTAAATTCTGGGGGACGGTCTGGTATATCTTGGACAAGAACTGTAACGCCTACTGGTGTAACGTGGTATGGCGGTCGATCATCCTGCACATAATAAAGTATTGTGAATTATTTGCAAACATTAGTATTCACTGTAATTCAAATCTGCATTAACTTGTCTCTAAAAAATTACCCTAAGTTCGATGGTTAACCTATGGCTGCTTCGGGTCGTGTAGTTAAGTGGTTTATCCACATACAGTTTTCCATCCTGATCTAGTCTGAATAATTCTGAGCTTCCTGCAATCTCCTGAAATAATAATAAGTTAAAATGATTTTGGTTGTCGTATTACATAGGTCGTGAGGTTTCAGAATAGTATTACCTTTAGGTCAAACCGAACTTTGTCCGGTTTGTCCGGGTCCATTGCCGTGATCTCCATTATTTGATCAGTAGGTACCTACAGATAAAAGCGAAGCTTTTAGTTTAAAAACGGAACTCAGAGTCAGGAGGAACATTGACTTAGTTCTAACCGACAAGCCCTCTTTGACCGGCTCAATCTGATCAGGTTCCAGTTTTTCAACTACAGGTCTAGTATCATGAAAACCTTTATGATTAGTAAAACCTGGACATGATTGCAACACTATTATGCAAGTAAAATTATTTTGATATGTCCATACGCATTATCGTTAACATCTTCGATCGTCACTGTTATTGGTAAAATGACGCTGCCATATTTAAATACCAAGACCATGGCAGGTGGATCGAATTCGTAATCAAAAGGCGCATTTAACATTAGACACCAGAGCTCGTCCCTTTTTTCCTCTGTCAACCGATGGTCCCCGCCTTGTTTGGTAATAATGTCGCCATCCTCTTCAAATATGGAATAAATTTTTTAAATGAAAATGATAAACTTTGTACTAATCAATGAAATTGTAATGAAGTTTAACCAATTAGGTTAAAGTAAGCAATGCAGGACGGGGCACCAGTTGTTCCAACATTTTCCCTTATTACTAAAGTCCTGTTATCGACGACTATTCCATCCACAGGATGGTCCACCTCTACTAACGCAGGATCTCCCCATTGAGCTAAATTTATAAATATGTTTTATATAATTGTTTAAATAAATTTTGACTTATAGAAATGACTATTCCTACACCTTGCACATTCTCACAAACGACCAACAGAAGAAGCAGGTTGACTAGCAAGAGGTTAAAAAGTTTACGAGGCAGGAGCGAGTTATTCTTGCCCATAGGAAGAATCTTCATTTTTTAAAAGTTTTTCCCACGAAAGTAAAGAAAATTGATGCGCCGCGAGAGTTTTAAATTTTCAGAGTCTGTTTGCGGATATTTCAGAGAACGAAACTATTCGATTGGTGAAACCGAATCATAATTCGCATATCTTAAGTGGTTAGTGGCTTAAGTCAAATGACATTTTTAGAGGGCTTTTTCCTGCTGTCTCCTCGTCATCATGGCTTAATCTGCTAAAATTGACATTGATAATGAGATTTTGCACCATGAACAGGTCAATCAATTACAACTTGTCTGATGATAAGATTAGATCATCGTCATAATTCATAACTGACAACTCAAACGCACGTCGAGAAAGTGCATTAATCGCGTATAATCTAAATGTTCACATGAAATCGATTTTTGTCAACCCGATTGACATTTTGTGGTGTTTTTCCTCATGCCTGATATCATTCTCATGATCATCGAATGTCTGATATTTTAATCACGCTCCAGGTACTACAGAGGACTATTGTTCTTGGTTTTTTTTGGAAAGCATTCTGTCTGGAGTGAATCATACTTATTTTTGGTGCAAAGCATGTTATTTAAACGTGTTGGAAAGACAAATAACGTATAATTAGTATGACGTAAATCATATAAGAATATTTAAGTCTCTCTTCAATCTATTTTCCAGAAAGTTACGACTTTATTCACCATATGTAATCAAATAGCAACAACCATATTATTCCTAACTTTTTATCTAATGGCTTTAATTATAATCCTACAACACAGTTCCAGTAAGCTTTTCCATGCGGTAACCAATAAGGTGCTGATGGTGTTGTTTTTCCATGAGTCCCACTCCTTTTCTCTCTGCCCTTAACGATGCTTCAAGCCTATGTACAGGAATAGTTCATTTGAGCGAGTAAATACTAAATGATAAGGTTCATTAAACCTAGTTATAAATATTTATTTATTTTTTAGCATTCACTTTGCTTACTTTGAAAACGCAAGATTCGGCCCAGAACCTCTACGAAGCTCCTTTGGCTGCTTGGGTTTCTCAAGGGCCAAAATGGAATCAGTTATCCTCACATCTCCACTTCTCCCTCTGTCATTTTTATTACCCGCTTTTGCACTCCTTGGGGTGGTTTTAGGCTGTAAAGTATTCATTTTTTCTGGAACTAACGATTTCTGCCTCAATTTGTGTTCTGAGCTAAGCTTGGCCAGTCTACTTAAGGACCTGAGCGTTTCTGGATCGTCAAATATGGTCGAATCGATTCTTTGCTTACTTTCCCTTCTCGTTTCACCATAAAATTCGTTCCGAGAAAGTTTAACTGATTTGTTCATAGCATCCTCATTACGTTTTTCTTTCTCCAGAGGGGCTAGATCGAGTAAAGGGTCTGGGTCAATTTTTATCAGGGCAAATACCTCCCTTAATTTTAAATCGCTCCTGAGTGCTTGCTCCGCCTGTCTTTCTGCCAATCTGGACACAATCTTTTTTGCGACTGGGGTTACAGGACGAGACAGACTATGAATTTTTTCCAAAGAAACTTGACTAACTACCGTTCCCATCATAGAGTTAACAGTTTTCTTTTTCTCATCTTTAACTGTGGTGAAAAAAGATCTTTCTGCCTGATGCAACCTTTCCCTTGCATGCGACAACGTACTTTGCGAGATTTTGTGGAGCATATCTTTATGATCTACTTCCAGATCCGTTTCGTTCAACCTTCTTGCTACTTCATTTCTAAGACGCCAACTTTTTCGTTCTAGCAAAGCCATTGGATTTGCCCTTGGCTTTGGTTTGTCTTTATTTACTGATTTTGGCTTTTCAACCGGATAATCATCTTCTGTAGAAATATTCCCAGCTGCACTATTTTCGTCAAACGAAACGCTCTTTTGTTTTGAAATGAGAGGCAGCTTTTCTGTTTTATGATCCTCCAGTAACTTCATATGATTAGCAATATTTTCTCTCTGCTTGCGAAGCTTACGTGCTTTTAGGGACTTTCGTTTTGCTTTCTTTGGAGTCCTTTCTTTATCTTCGTCAGGAGAACTTGAAGAGTCTCCTTGACTGTAATCGGCACAATGCCCGTCATCTTCGTTTTTGCCATTTACAATTGCAGCGTTGGCTTCAAGAGAGTCATTGATTCGATCCTTTGTATCACTGGTTAAACTACCTGGATTAGCTTCCAGCGACTGACCAATGGAAGGCTCTGTAGGCGTACCAGGAATCTTCCCTGTGGGCACATCACTTACTTGAAGCTGAAGGTTTGGAAAGTACTTTGGATTCCCGTCATTATCTACCGTGTAAAAAGAGGTATTCAGCTGGCCCCGGAAGAAGCGTTGGCGGTTTTCCAACAGTTTTTGAATTTCCTGAATTCGATGAATATCTTGATCCCAATTAGCCATGATAAGTTGTTAAAGGTAATTGTTTATCTTTTGACAATGAAAGAATTATTAGGATGCTTGGACCGTTTCGTATATGCTAATGATTGATTTGGTTCAAAGCGAGTAGATAAAAACCGAGCGAGTCAAGTATTCTGAAAAGTTGCTATAGGGTAATTTTTCGTTGATAAATAAAAATTGAATCTCAGCTACTCCGATTAAATTATAGGAAGTATTTTAACTTTTCTATGAGATGATTCCAAACAGAAGCGTGTTTGATCGTTCCATTGGATTTATTTTATTCTCATTTCACATGCATAATGTGAAGTAATTGAATTATGCAAACGGTTTGATCAATAAACATGGACTGTCGCATGAGAAAAATGTTGAGGAAGACTTTTCTAGACCTCCCAAGCGTCCCGAAAAACCTTTTCATGTTGTAAACAATAAACAACGCCCAAAACTGCCTTTCTTTGTTCACTACGGTGAACCTTACATGATTTGAAGTAATAGGGAATAACAGATGGAATTGTTCGCTTTCGTTTAACGCATTTGAAATCTTAAAGCATTTGAAGACGGGGATAATTAATCCAAAGCGCTAAAGGACCAAAACGGTTACATATTAGTTAGTTTTTCCAAGTAAATACAATTCATACAATTGCTCAAACTGAATAAACGTTTGATGCACTGTATTTATTGTAAAAATGTTGAGAGCATCCATAAAACTACAGGGATGTATTGTACTAAAATAAATCTGACTGACTTATGCAGTTAATATGACATGAATAAATAAATTTTGACTATGAATTGTTTCGTCATTTTGTACAAAATACCAACAAACTTTTATTGAAATCCCAACAAGAATATCTGCGCATCAAACTCTGAAATGTTTACAACAACAAAGGATAACATTAACCATGAATGAAAATCACGTCAACAAAACAAATAAAAATTATATGCGTTTAACGCTCCCTTGATAAATTAGATCGCATACAAAAATGTAACCGATTGCTAACAGAATTGAGAAAGAAACAACATAAAATATCAACTTTTATGGCAAACAGTTTCGTTGAGAAAATAAAATCAACAAAAATGCGATCAAAGTTTAAACTCACATTTCGTACCTTCCCTAAAGTAATATTTGTCCTATATGAATTCTAGTTTTACAATCAACGTTATATTTCAAATAAAATTCTATTGGACAGACTTATTCCTAAGTTGGTAGTAAATAGGTCAAGATTTAAGAAGCATGAGAAACATCGACATGATTACATATGGTCCGAAGTAAAAATATCAGTATAATTATTCATAAACGAAATCGCGCATTTGGCCTTAAGCGTAAGGCTCAATATAACACTTTATAAAAAATTTCTAGACGAAAAACATAAACAAATAGCAAAACAGCAGAGTTAAGCTTGGCAATTAAAGTTTGCTCATTACACTTACAAACCTTACTACTTATCCAACATTTAAATTGAACCTGTTTGTCGATAATGTACACGCATTCCAAAGTTCCAAAATAAGCCTATTTATTCGCAATTTCGAAAACTGGCCGCTTTATATTCCTATTATAGTTGCTAGATAAAGATCTAATTGATTACATTCATTTTAGCAGAGACGAAATGCTACTAATTGAAGAAAACATTTATAGTTGCAGCAAATATTCGTATTCATAGAAAGTTTCTTTCAGAAAGTTCTGAAGGCTCATCCATAACTCTGAAAAAGTTGCATATTAAATCAAGTAAAAAGTTAAATACAGAACATGTGCACATTAAGTTTACCGTACTTCATCTTCATATTCTAGGACAGGTTCAAAAGTTGAAACTTTGACTATGATAGCATGCTTATCCGTTCACGTTGCAACGCGTTGCATACTTTTCCGATTGAAGTGCCGACTGTATGCATTTAGTAAATATAATAGCCTCACATAACTCATTATCTCGAATTTAACAATTATAATTACACCTGTAATCATTTACTGTAAGGTACTCATTCAAAACATGAAAATGTAATTAGGTACATTCATTCACTCTCAATATAATTTTTTCAAAATCTTAGAATAAAGTTCCAATAAAATGACGACTCGGCTCGGTTTTGGAATATCAGCACCATAATATAATTTTGAAAAGCACAGTTTTTCGATTGATTCCCCATTTTCAATATAGTTTTTTATTTGTAGGATATTCGAAAAATACTTTTACAATTTATCACATCGGAATTCACGTACTGAAGTATGGCTGATTAACATTTTTATTTATAAACCGACTGCCGAACATAAAGAAATATGTGTATAATTTTCGTAACCATTTTTATCCAATAGATTACATGAATTCAGTTATACACTATCGCTTTCACTTTAGAAAATAAACAGCGCTTACTTTCTTATAGCATTCAGTCAGTTACGATTCATGATCTTCAGCCAAGAGAATAGTAATGTAAGCATTAATTTGGCGAATACAATACTTTTCCTTACGCTTCAGATCGTGGCACTCTGATAATACATTCTCTTGTATAACTTCTTAATTTTGTGTAGTTAAATGACAATAATCTACTTTAAAAACTTTACGCGTATTTCCTGGAAGAAAATATACATTGGAAAACGTGTTGAAATATCTATTCGTGCAGAAGTATATAATTTATCCGTGTAATGACGTTTGAAAAGGAGCTGATAATACTAGCAATCATGCAAGATATAATAACTTGACTATATCCGAGCGCTCATTAGTTTAGAATGTTGAATGAAATAGATATATTTTATTTTGGGATACGATAATATGCTATACAGCAAGATTAGATAATTATTACGATTTAGTTACATTACATGGTGGTGGACGTGGTGTGTCATTTGTCCTTACGGGAGAAGATGCGATTGCAAGAGAAAGGGAATGACTGGGTTGGGCGAAGGGAAAACGACTAAGGTCAAACTTTCCTCATCATTGTCCAACAATTCAACTGCTTTCTCCTTCCTGATTTTGACTGTCGCGAAATATTTACATGATTTACAGATTAGACTTAAGACCATATTGCATTTAATCCTATGAAATGGAATATTCTGTCCCAAAACGACGTTTACTTTAATCCAAGTATTAACCGTAACGCTTAGAATTATAACATTTAACAAGAACAACTTGACAAACGACTAGAAGAGTATTGTTAAACTTTACCTAAAGTAATCAGCAATTAACAGCAGTCAAAGTAATGTGACAAGACATGAATAGTGTAAAACGCATAAATTTACGATAAATTGCGAACCCTATAGCTTCAAATAAGTTCATTGACGAGAAGCAAGAAACGACGTAGTTTGTGACGATATTTTTTTTTGCAGACAAAGCAATAAAAAAGCTTATACCTCATAAAAATTAATTTTTGTATAAAACATCAGTCCTATATTCTATATCGTAAAATTATAGCTACAACCGAAACTTGAAAGGTTACTTCTTCCAATTAATTTGTAAGTTTAAAACCTCCATAGCTTACTAATTATTTAGGTAGAATAGTTTGTTCAAAAAACAACAGCGATATATCTGTATATTTGAGACTAGTTTGAGTACTTAATTTTTTTCCTCTTTTAATCGAAGACTTCTTAAGAAAAACGAGCTAAGCAAAAGCTAGAGAGAATTCAATCAACTGAGCTCATTCCGTAAACTAGAAATGGCTGCATTGATTCTTTTACATATACAGCTCTCATTCTTCATCAGTATCATTATTCTTGTCCTGGATTTCGAAATAGTGATTCAAGTGAAACTGACCGAGTGCAATATAATTTCCAGTTCATTAATTATGTGTAATTGTACGTGGTTCGTTGCATACACTTAAGTCTAGGTCAATTTCACCATTTTTCGGAGGGATAGGTCAGATACATAGCTGTACTTACTTTCAGTTACTCTATTTTTACTTTCTTGTCAAATTGAAATTGATGTGGCCTTTACTTTTTTGGAGAGTCCAAGCTATGATTCAGTTCAGCCATGTAGCCTGCCAATTCTTCACCCGTGTATTCACTCTCGTCCATGTCCTGAAGACTGCTGTTACTAATGGTGTTATTGGATTTACCGGAATCTACTGAGTGACATGAAGAATAACTGGTTGCCCTCCCGGAAGTTTTGTAGGTAGCAAGGATAACCGCAGCATTGCCACTGGACCCGGTTCTAGGTCTTAATACAGCAGTTTTACTATTACCTTTTCCATCAAGTAGAGTGACAGCGAAAGTAGACTGAAGTGCGGGATCACTCGGTGGTCGTTTTCCCCCAAGACGAAGATGGTGAGCTAATGATTTATTATTCTTGCCTAATCCCCACCGTCGCTTTTGCTCGTTCTTCAAACCGTTTGAGAGGAAAGTATTGCAATCGCTGTTAGAACTTTGATGACTCTTCTTCCCCCGACTCAGGAATGCTCTCAAACCCGTGGGGGGTGCAGATGATGGAGGTGCTGCAAGTGGTGAGGGGGGTGATGGCGATGATTGGCGATGTTGTTGATGTTGTTTGTGGTGGAGAGATTTTGGGCTCGAGCATAGTGGTCCCTGGCTTCAGAACAAAGAGATGAGACATTAGCAATTTAATATTTACTTCATGAACATAAAAATTCTACCATCTAAGAAAAATGTGTAACTAATTTATTTAGAATAGAAAAAAAATTAGTGGTAGGGTTGTGTTTCAGATGGAATATTGTAAACGTGCGTGTGTTCAGCAAAATTATACCCGCACCCAAAGGCACCGCGTATAACTTTACTTAGGTGGATATGTTTTAGAAGAGAGTATTTGTAACATGCTCAAGTGTTCATACGTCTCTTCAATTGTATATTCGTGGTAATCAAGAATTTTCATGCAAATTGTTGAATATTGTCTTTGTATGGATTAAGGATGTAGCAACAGCCTAGACTGGACTTTGTGTGCGAAATGTTTTCCAAGAGAAGAAACTTTTCAAAACCATAATTTCTTAATAGTTTTAACGAAAAAGTAGTTGCTCGACTAGGATATATTTTTCGTTTAGGATTAAAGTTACATTATTTGCTAATCTAAGTTTTAATCAGCATCTACTTTTAACTCTACGCCTTCAGACATAACTTAAGTACTTCAATCATGTTGGCTCGCTTCATCCTTAATCCTCACATGCATATTTGTGTGAGGTGAGATGTGAAAATGCAAATAAATGTAGTGATTTGCAAGAAAGGTTTGTGGCGAAGTGCTCGACCGTGAAAATTGTGTTTGTTGCCTGACCTTGATGGACAAAAGGTAGAAGGATAGTTTGCTTTGCTACGAGACTGCTACTTACATACAAACCAAATCGTTTCCCGTCCGTTGGAATAATTCCTTAAGGGAAATTTTTTAACCAAATGTAAATGTCTCTCGAAATCTTAGTCTGGGTACCGTTAGTTCAAGCTTAGCATAGCAGTCTATAAGGACTTGAGACAACCAGGGATTATTAAACTTTCTCTTGAAAACTTTCCCCAAATAAAGTTAATGGAACTACAATTTCTGAGAGTACAAGTATCGAAAATTTCAAGTGTTAGTGTAATTAGTTTTTATGTTTAGTCGGGATTCTTGTACTTATGTATGGTTCAAACTGTTAGTTTCATATCCTACTTGTGTGACAGTTTTAGTGGTGATTGTTTAAGTGAAAGTGTTAATGTTATCATGTTCTGGGAACGATATATGTTAGTCTAAAAAAACAAACAAAAATGACAATATAATTTCGAACAATATATTAGAATTATAAATTGTTATCATATTAAAATACACATTTCTCATGCCATGCGGACGTAGAGAGATTTGTCAACACCATAGAGGATAGTCCGTGCGGAAAAAGAAGGGTATTGCTATGCATATTGTGTTTCAACTTTGGCTTTTTGCTGCTGCGTTAAGTCAAACAAAAACAGTAGCATTAGTTTAATCATTTAGTTAGTTGATATAATTAAAACCAGCATTAGCGCGCTGTAGAATTTTCAATTCTTTGTATTAAGAGCTTTCACCGTACCTACGTACGTTTCCGGGAAAGCTAAGTTAATTCGGTGCATTACATATTTTTAGAGTAGAATGTAATGCCCAGTGCAAGAAAATTAATTTCCCGAAGCCAGCACAAGATTTCGGAAGTAGTTAGTAAATTTTACTGGCCGTCTGTGCTGCTTATTTAATAAGAGCAAGTGCAGAATATTTGAGAAAACATGCCCTCCTTGGTTTTGGTTTAGGAAGGTTTATTTGGTAATTGTTCTAAAACAGGCTAGGCTTCATTCGTACCCATGCAAATTACTACATTCATCAAAAATCTGCAAAAAATCAGGCACTACAACAAAAACTACCATGCATAACTCATCATTCCAGGTAAACATTCAGTATATATACGTGCCATTTACGTGCTTTATGAAAAACGACAAGGATAAATTTCGTAGAAATGTCATAAAATGAAATGAGGAAGTTAATGGGGAAATGTTTTTGGAAAACAAAATCGAATCAATTGGTGAATGGGGGGTTACGAAATCAAAATGTATTGTTTCATGTGATGAAGGTCTAGTGTTTCTAGAATTTGGTATTTAATTAAGAAATGTTTTTAGAGTGGTTTTGTTGAGGCAACAAAAATCTAAAAAAAAGTTCACCACTCATGCGCATTAATGTTGTACAATGAATATCTAACAAATGGAAATTGTGTTGTCTCACGTGCTGCTCAACTCTAACAAAAAATGGTTTTGGCGAATGGTGACCAAAAAAGGCTGAATGTTCAGGTCAGTGTGCATACAAAGACTAAGTTTTTCTTGAGTCATTGGCATTTTCTCATTTATTCATGCCCATGCATGTAGATACATTTGGGAAGAAACATGCGACAAAAATAAATTCCGGATCATGATCACAGAGACATCCACAAAATGGGAGGTGGATGAAACTACAAGAGTTGCAAATGGGATGCGAAAACCTAAAGTGTGGTAAATTATGTTGCGTTCGTTTCCGGGTTCAACTTGCAAGGCACTGTGAATGAGTAGTGTATTATGTGTGGTGCATGCACGTGCATATTACTAAACCGGAACGGCAACGTTTTGTAAAAAAAGCGGAAAAGTGTCGAATGAATGTAATAGAATTAAGATATACGGGTGGAACGGGTATGAAAAATAAGTTGCGGGAAGTAAGTAAGAAGGGCATATAAATCTTGCTAATTAGATTTGGCATTATATGGTGCTCTATATTTCGAAATCATTAATTTCGCAGCCAACCTCGGCTCCACCTCGGTCATGGCAATAATCACATCTTTTTCGGACGGACTGGAGTTGAGAAGCGTGAGGGAGGTGGACTCACTTCCAGGTTGGTCCATTTGAAAACTTTTCATTTGGTTCAGCTTGTTCTTGTGGAGATTATGATGGTAAAGATTATGATGGTGGTGGTGGTTGTTGTGATTCTGATGATTTCCAGTGCCCAGTTGACCTTTACATGCGCAAATCGAAGCGGCTCTTCTACACTTGAAGCAACTGTCCGTCTCAGGTTTCCTCACGCTGCTGAACTGGTGGTGAGCTCGTACGCCCATCCTGCTAGATCGGTGGGATATGGCCGAGTACGTTCTGTGTTGTAGTCGGCCATTAGACTTTCCGCATAGTCGGCTCAAAGTATCCTTTAAAAAGTATTTTCAAAATTATGGAATGAAAAAAAAATCTTATTGGGTTCACCTTCGTTGATATTTAAACTTACCTTGAACGCCTGACGGAATTTGTTACTCATAATATGGTAAAGAATGGGGTTAATACAGGTAGAGACTGAAAAAATAAATAACTTTTTTAAATAGGAAGTCCATGGTCTAACTCTTTGGTAAATGATAGATACGGATTCCTTGAGAAATCGACTATTTCTGGATTTCATATATTGAGCTTACCATAGTATAGGATTCCAGAAATGTAATGAACCCCCTGATAAATGGTCCTATAAAGAGTGTTCTTCTCCAGTTCATAAGCTCTGCCATAGAGAGCCATGAATCGTTGGGCGTGGAATGGTGCCCAACATATGAAGAATGCTACCACTACAGCCACTACACAAACGGTAGAAAATGGCCAATTAATATCATAGTACAAGTAATAAAACTCATGATTTAAAAGTAATTCGAAAGCTGGACGCGTTCTCAGATATTGCAAAATTAATGACCCGAAGCAAATTACTCTATAATTTTTAAAAGTCTTAAACTTAAAATTCCATGTGTTCTCAAAACATAAAATGAGGTACGTTTCCATTTTTTTGTTACTGCGTAGTATTGTAATCAAGGAACAATACAAGTTATCTTAGATAGGTAAACCTCATGCTTCTTTGTTCATCCTTTGCAAAACTTTTATTTTTTAATAAAAAGTATACCTCAGAGAAATTTCAGGATTTAATAGAGTGCTTTAGTAAGAAAAGACGCAAAAAAGAAGAACCATTTTCGTTCAATGAAATTCATTTCTCAATGCCACTTTCGGCCTTTAATAATCCCGTACCTAAGTGAGTAAAACCGTTTGAAAAATTCCTTTGCCATCAACACTTAACAGCTTGTTTTGATTTCACAACCTTATTTACGAGCTAGCAAATTGTTTGAGACTTTTGTGAAGCACATTTTGACAGGATTTAAGGAAAGTACTTTTCCCAAGAGAGAGCAAAAAAAAATACTTCTTTTGAAGTAGTGGTGATAGAGAGTGGAAGAGGTTAAGGCTTAATATCTTTTCTAGCCTTCTGCTCAAAGTTTCTACCAGCTATTATTTTAAACCGTCATCATGAAACGTTATCTTTCTGGTGTAGCCATTAAATGTACAACTTATATCCATATAGTGCATCAGCTTAACTATCAAATTGAAAGTATGCCCCTTATCACCTTGTCTCTTTCACTAGAAAGCTTGCCATTGAATTTTTTACGGTTTTAACGAGGAGTCTGTATGCCTAATTACAGAATCATCACCCATGCAAACCCTAAGATATAACGATTTTGAGTAAAAACTACCAGAGTTTAAGTATACAATCAATCAAAAATTATTGGCCACAGATATCCTCGACTCCAATCCGACTTTTATAGCTACGCTAGATTTATTCAAATTGCCCTGGCGGATTTTATGTGCATATGATCTCTTCGCTGATGCATGGATGCACCTCAACTGCTACAGAGTTATCATAAATTGTGCGTCATTAACGTAGCCGTTACACTAATTTCTAGCATAAAATGCGTTTCAAAACTAGGCTTACACCATAACCTCAGTCGTCATCAATGTGTCTGTTCCAGTCTGCTGTAGGTCGTTTATAAAACCGAACGAACCAGAGGTCTTTCCAACCCATAAAAGCTATTTACAGAAACATACGTTAGGCATCGCAATTACTCAACATATTTAAAGTTAGCGTAAAGTTGAATCAGTAAAAAGAATATTCTTGGTAGGACGATAAGTGTTTGCTAACGAGCCCTAACGAAACTATGCCCTATCCATGAAATCAAATGTGAACCAGAAAAACTTTTGAAACGGATCATTGCAGATTGCTTTCTCGAGCAAAATATGTATATTTTTTCTCATCTGTAAGCAATATAACGTCCTCAGCATTCCACCGAAAAATAAAGGAGCATGAGTATAGATTGACAATGTAAAGAAAGATAGTGACAGGACATTTTATATCAAGAGAAATATCAAGGTTAGATTCATGTAATGTGAACGCTGGTTTCATCTCATTAAGAGCAATTTCTCCCGTGATATATTAAATGCACATGATGCTGTGACACACTCAACGTGACGAAATCGCAACAGTTGCTAGAAGTATGTAGTTTTCCTCTAATCACAAGAAGTGCTATGAACTAGCAAGAAAAACATGTTCTTGAGAGCAAAGTTTCACTACGGTTGAACCCGTGAATACTTAGAGGATAATTTACAAAATGTTGTTACCTATTACATGGAAATAATGAAAGATAACATTATGCGATGCGGTATAATATAATAGAGTGTTAATCAATTCTCACGCTCTGAGTAAACTCGAATTTCTAATATTCTTGTAAAATTCTGAATGATTTTGAAAGCATAAAAATGTCTAAAAATACAAAAACAGCTAATATTTTATTAGAAAGTGTTCTGTGTCTAAAAGGATAACATATTATATGGGCTGGTCGATTACCTGTATCAAATAAACTGGCTAAAATTTTGCGAAACTGATATTTCACAACTTATTGATATCACATTACCCCTTGAATTCCGTGCTACTTAATTTTATTTTTTCAATTATTAGCATGAAATTTAGTAAATGCTTTAAAGCAGATAGAGACATAGCTTCGCTGAGGTATGA
>JAANSQ010000082.1:0-48873 GCA_036850885.1 Lepidocyrtinus dapeste
AATACCTATCTTCGCAATGCTCAGCTATGTAATAAACATTTGGCTTACATAAAATACATGAAATACATGACTCTCGTGCCACCCACTAATGACCCACAACTACCACTGCGTAGTAATCTGTATACCGTCGAAAATAGAAACGCAAATAGTCTTTTCATGATTTTCTATTTTTGATCCCTTTTTCTATAACCATTGTTTGGATGAAATAAATTAATAATTGTAATATGAATATGATTCGTTAATATTAACAACGATATTCTCTTTCCCAGATCTGAAAAGGAGCTTAATTTGTGTCTTTTGACAACTCCACTGGGAAATAAATCAACCGTTTAGCAGAAAAAGTATAAAAGTGATTACTTTACCTTTTGTGTTTATTATGATGAGCTTCAAAACTATTGGATGCGAAGGACTATCGTTTCTTCATTCGGAACATACACTAAAGCTGAATTCTCTAATAAAGTCATTGATTTTGGAGTATTAGTTGGGTAAAAACAGAATACGTTGATGGACTAATTTACCCGATGCACATCAATGATTTTGTTTTTTCCTTTGTTTGTCCTTTCTCTGAGTAAAATCACTCTTTTAACTACCAAATGACCAATGACGGCAAGGCTAAACTTGAACCACTTCCGCAACTGGCTAAATTTGTCTTTGTGAAGTTTGGTGAACACGAGTACGAGGATGGCCTCAGTGACGTTTTTAATCTCTGCTAATTATTTTGTAGTGCCCATTTCACATAAGGGTAACTCAGCGGGAAAATTGTAGCTCTTCCTTCCTGAAAACTTGGCGATGAAAGGAGGTCCTGTCACCTGTAATAAAATTAAATAGAATAGGTTACCCTTTATTTATCACAAATGATCTTGAGGTAACTTTTTCAGTGACATACGTCACTACCGGCAACTATTAGAATGGCTAAAGACAGACACAAAGTGAAGCACACCTCCATAAATAATTATATGCGTCTAAAAAGTTAAAGTTATGACGAGAACCTTACGCAAATTTACGACATTAATAATTAGCAAAGAACATTGATTTAATTTAAAAAGTTTGAATCAATCCTTTCCTCCGTCAGGAAAACATGAAAAATTAACATAAAATGGAAAGTTCTAACTGATATAATTAGTGTTGACAAAGATTTATCAAGACTTGACAAAAATGGAAAAAAATAGAAATTGGTATTAGTTCTGCTTAAAAAGACGCATTAGAAAAGATGCTTCGCTTCAAACAAAACTGCAACAAACAACCTTAATTGAAAAGTCGAAATGCAATAATGCGGAAATGATTTTAGTCGCACCTTATTTGCCAAAAAATGAAATATGTAGTTCAACCCCTTTCGTATGATAAACTTTGTTGTGAATGGAGGAATAAGCAGATGTCCTTTGATAGCTGTGAAATGAATACTAATGAAAATGAAAGGAGGAAAGCTGAAAAAATGAGACAGAGAGAAAGATAAAAGTACTGAGAGAAAGTGAAATTGATGATCTAGCGAATTCTTTTGTATGTGACTAGTTATAGAGAAAAAAGTTCCTTGGTGACTAGCTGCCTTGGCTTCCAAGCCAAAACTGAAAGGAGGACTAGTCTCACTCTCAAACGCTCCATGGACCAACCTTTACTATTACGCTTCTACCGCAAGTTCTCACGGCGACGGTATTACCCAAAAACAGAAAGTTCCTCTTTGGATGTGAAAATGATGTAGAAACGGATGAACAACCTTCCCAACTACTTTTGGGAATATGAGCGGTCGCAAAGGTGAGTTCCTTCGATTTAGAATCTCTTTTTTTAGAATAAATCAAAAATAATTCTCCGACTTGGACTGAACGGGTGAAACCAGCTTAAGTGTAATAATACGTTGCCCAACTGAACTTTTCCTTTGGAGGTCATGTCGCACGCAAATTGCTCGTCTTTTCTGGTTTCCTTCAAGTCCTAAAGTTTTTCACAGTTGTATTTGTTTCATCATAAAAAGTTTTATTGACTAGCTAGACGGCAAAAATAATTCGCCCTAATAGAAAAATTTCTCAAGCCAATGCATTCCATGCATAATATTCTGTGCAGCTAGAAATTTCGAGACCAAAAATGATCGTTCTACTCTTGCATGCATTTGTCCGTGTTAAAAATAATTTTTAATTGTTCCGATATTCATTCGTACTCATCGGCATCAAATAAAGTTTTACTTTTGAAAAATTAACAGTCTGCTAAAAACATACCTGTAGAAATCTAAAGTCTTTAGAATTCTCCCCTTTAGCACGTTTCCTTCCTGTGGGTTCCACATCAATCCAATATGATGCTTCCGTCATCTTATCATTGATTCTCTTCACGTAAAACAATAAACCCACATATAACAATGTCAGTGTCAGAAACTGTCTACTATTTGTTATCGCGTCACATTAATTTCGCTAAAACGGTTACACTTAGGTATCTTGAAAACTGCGCCTTTGATGAAGTTTCAAGGATTGAACTAAACACACTGTAAAATGAAGTTCAAACATGCTTACAAATAATGTTCGGTGATCCAGACGTATGAAAAAAGGTCCGTATTGTTTGCTAGGGGCTAAGGTGAAATGTAACTGAAAGAAACCGATAATGTGGTGTCAAAATGTACGCAACCCGCTTTTTTATTAGTAATTACAAATCAAATGCATCTTCATTTTATTTTGGATTTATTGGAGCAAAAACTGAGTTTCACATAAATGATCTTGAACTCTTGAAGGTTTATAGTTCCTCACCATCGAAGAAACCATTCTACCTCCAAATCAATCTGTCTCTGCCAACCGTGAAAGTCAAGCAAAACTAAACCAAGCACGGTCTTATAAAATATGCTAAAGTTCAACTTTTGTTGATAGAGCATAGAAAGTAGAGCTATTTAGTATTAATAACTGATCGACTATCATTGACGGAAAAATGCAAACATAAACTCACTTTCAGTTTTTATCCAGGTCAATTTTATGAAAAACTGACTGAAATATTAATTTCCAGATGAAAAAAGTTTGAAGCACTTGTCATAGATGCAAACTCCACTAATCTCAGTTGAAAACATTTCAACATGACAGTTAGAAAGATTAATCTTTTTTGAATACATACATTCTCAAAGATTACGAATGTTGAACACTGCGGTGTTTTCCAATGAACCTCAAGAAACTAGGGATAGGATAAGCACGGATTTGTGGATTTGTCCTTGCTACTGAAAAAATCTTGCATTGAAGCAATTTTAAGTTTAAACGGACGTAAGTTGAGCAGTAGTATGTATATTTGAAGAAAACTGATAGCCTAAATTTGGTTTACCAGTTTCTGCTAGAGTACACTATTTCGTAAATTCAAGTATTAGTCTGTGGCCATGTGTGAAGGAGACGGAAGTTTGAAATGTGCAAAAAGCAATTTTCTTACAGATAAACGAGTCGGTGTTAACCAATAGAAGAAGAATTGTGGAGGACGTCTTCTCAGTAGTTGCCATTACACGGTTGAAAATTTACGACTACGGATTTACAATCGTGTCGACCATAAACCAAGAATGGTCTTATTTCACGTTTGGGGAATGTTATGCATGAAGTCGTAATCGTAAAGTGCGTTTCTAAAAAAACAAATGACTCATAGTAAACCTTTTGCTTTAGTATTCCTTCCTTATGAAGGAACATAAAACCCAAAAATTGCAAATTTAGAATAGCTAATAAAACTCATTCATAAAAGTAAATGCAATTGTTGTTGCTGCCATTTTGGGCGGGGATGTTTGCGTAAATAGAATAGGTCTAAAGTAATAGTCTTTTTGTAGCATTGTCACATTTCCTAGCTAACAAACGTTTTACGAAGAATGAATGTTTTGTTAAGTCGAAAATAAACCTTTATATTGCTACGCGTAACTTTAATATTATTTACAGAACGTAAAAGTACATTCAAAACTCAAGTGCCAGGAAAACCTCGCTTGTTTGCATTTCAACAGTGATAAAGAGCATGTATGAATCTTTTCCATCTTACTAGTTTATTCCACACGGGCCAGAATTGCGGTGCGATAATTTATGTTAAGGAAAATTTGAATGACATAACTCACATAACCCTTCCATTTTCCAAATAACCATGTAGGAAATAATGTCCCAATCGGGAATTTTCTCTGAAAAGTTTCCTTACATAAAATAACTAGTTCTGATTGCTCCTGCAACACTAGTTAGTTTCGTAAGGATGATTTATTGTGCATTGACACAATTACGTAACCAAGGTAATTTACATTTGCTACACATCAAATGACTTGTTGAAAGTTATGTGTAACGCAGTAGATCAGTAGACAGTGGTATTTTCAGACAGGGAAATTCTTAGACAGGCCAATTTGCATCCACGAGTAACGAAGGAATTAATTTTTAATGCAAGTTACACCAATATGTATTGTTTATCCATTTTCATGTAGTATTTCGAGTTTGAATGATATTCCAGAAACTTTTTTGATTGCTCTTTTTTTCCTGCTTGATTTTCTCAGAATACCCATTTTAATTTCGATAGATACTTAAGATTTTTCTGTTTTTAAGAAACTCAAATTCAAAGTAATACACTTTGAAATGAGCGTTCCTTGGAGCATTTAATTCTTGGAAGAATTTAAAGCAGTACCGAAAATTGTACCCTGTATTCTTCCAAATACTCTCAGCTACAGTTGCCTACTGAGTTTCTGACTAGAAAAGGGTGGATAAAAGGGACGATTACCTTCTGAGAGTTAGCAAATTAAGTACTCTTTTCTTTCCAAGTTTAGGAGTTATCACACAATATAAGTCAAATCTAAAGATGGATAGCGTACCAAAGGTTGTTAGAAGAGTTACAAATAAAAAATAAGTTGTTAATACTACGTCAGATACTCTATCTTGTCTCTTGCTTTTAATCAACAAAGGAAGCGCTAGATTTAAGTATGTCTCAATTGCTGCTGAAATGAGATAACACAAAAATTACCAAAGCTTTATTGTTTTTCTAAAACTTCCTGCTATTAACCTGACATTCGTCTATTTCAAGTAGTTAGGAAGAAACGTAAGGAAAGAGTGAACTGATACTGTTGCAAAGTGGTGAAATGTAATTCAGTATAGATAGGTTAGTTAAAGGTAGTTTTAGTTTTCCACTTCCGGGTTGGTCCCTTGTAAATTTTCCGAGAAGTTTTAACGTACTTTTGAGTATATAAATTGGATAGGGGAAACTTTTCTTATGTTTAAACTGAAAGCAATTTGCAAAAGAATTATAGACTTTTCACTTTGCACGTTAGCCAGTATAGAGTTTTTTCATGTATTATTTTTCCTAAACTAAAACATATATCTTCCTAAAATTAGCATTAGTTTGCATGAAACCAAATAACAATTTTAGATTTCCCCGCCAACAAGATGCATTGCATTCGCAAGCAATTTGGAAGTATCCGTTGATGAAATGTGGGGAATGTGAGACTTGCAAGCAGAAACATGTAATAAAGAACCAAGCTTATTGATTACTAAAACAATGGTCCATATAAGGTCTCGAACCTTGAAACATGACAAAAATAGCTTTACTTCGTTTAATTGGTTTTGCTTAAGAGTGTAAGAAATTTCCTTTGAATCCTTAAGGTCTTGAAAATTGTTGATGCTTCATATAACACTTACAAAAGACATTAGTTACTGCCACGAAAGACCTTGGATTTTGGTTCTAGAGTCACCGGTGGGAAAGCGAAACGTTCATTATTTGGAAAATAGAGTAGTCGCTTCTCCAGATAATTTAATTTTCATCCCTTAAGCGTATAAATCGATGAAAGTCTAGCCTCAATATTAACGTCGTCTTAAACACGGGAGTTAACTCTAGGAAGCAAAAATAAAAGCGTTCATGATAGGACGTACTGTACCGCTATTTTATCAGCTCCATCCATCCATAAAATTATCAGCGCTGTCCTAGGGACCATGATAATTTTTCTTAATTCGATGAGACATCTGGGGTAGTCTCAGTTCCCATTAGAAAGTAGAGAAGTTTCTTTACGCCTGAAAAACTCACCATATCGTTTGAGAACTCCACATTATGTAGGTTTGACTTACCCTATCCTAACCGAAATATAAGAGTTGAGTTCTTGTTCGCTCTTCCCTTAGGTTCTTGTTTGTCGGTGGGATATAAAGTGTCAATAAAATGTTTGCTTAGGTGTGTGTGTCAGTTAAAGTAAGTTTCTTTCGCATCATGTAAACTTTTTAGACTACATTTTATCCGCACTTCAATTTGCACTTATATTTGATTTCCAAAGAGAAAATTCATTAATTTTCATCCACTATAAATAAAGCCAGGGCATTGAATTAGCTTCCCCTCCAGTTTTATGGATCTAGTTACATGTGTATACGTTCAATGTCTACGAATTGAAAGTTCTTGTTTTAGCAATCAAAAACATGGGACCTTAGACCAAGGTTCATTTTCTTGTTTCATTCGAATGCATGTTCAAAGTTCAAACTGAATAGTGTGTAAGCTAATAAAACAGTTGGATGCTTTTATACTGAATCGCGTGGGATTTTTTAAATTTTAACTTGTAACATTAAATATGACGGGTTGAAATTTTTTGTTTAATCAAACATAAAATTTCACCTATACATAGTTATTCATAATTCATTGTAATCTCGAAATTAACGCTGATTAACGTTTTCTTTCGTGTTATTTATTAGTAGTTTTCGATTTAATCAAAAGTTAAGAATAATGGATTTGATTAACAAGCATACATTAAATTTAAACAAAACTTGTGAACAAACTTCAGTTTAAAGTTCCTATTGGACAAAATAGACAGAAGACTTGTTCAAGCCACATACGGGAGAAACTTTTCATATGACTTTAGTGACTATACGTATTAACTTCCGCCAGCGGATTCAAAGAATCATAGACATAAAAGTTTGTTTACAACTCCGTAGGTTTATACCTAAATGCTATTGATGCACTAGATCATTATATCTAAACACGAGACAGAAAGTATTGATCCTGGTTGGTTGTACATTCAAAAACGAATGAAATTATCGTAAAACAAAGGGTCACGTTTTTGTCAACAATTAATTAAACTCATGAGAGAAAAACAAAATTAACGATGCTATGTTAAATTGTTTACATTTTTACTGGGCTTCGATTGCATTAGCAATTGAAAGATGTCCAGTGGAATTGCAGAATTAATCATGAACTGATTTTCAAGGTCAAGTATGCTTTAACTCAAATACTTCTGTTATTTATAAAGTCGATTGTATATGTATGTATCTTGTTTAATATTTATTTCCTCATCTTTCATAATTCAGGCTTGTCTAGCTATCAGATGAGTCTACTGATTATTTTGAATAATTCAACAGTAAAAATAATTTTAAGGTATTGGGTTTAAATTAAGCTTGCCTGTACCAATACCTGTTACCTTTTCCCAAAAGGTTTGTATAAGTAGGTGCACATGCACATTAAAAAGAAATTCCTGTAAGATTGTATGTTATCGTGATAAGATACAATGGGGTTTGTTACGCACGATTCAAAGTCCAAAGGTAACTGAAGGACGTGCGGAAATTGAGCAATAGGTTATGCACTGCTAACAAGTATTGTTGAGAAGCACTTGCATTTACATCATTTTTAAACTTTCATTTCATGCGTGCATAATTTGGGTCTCGGACGCAACAGCGTAAATGTTTATTTTGTGAGAACCAAGTTGTTGCAAATCCTATGAACACAACATAATCATTTACAAAGGCAAGAAACACACTCATATTTAAAAATACGCAAACCAGGATTCATGATACATTTTTATGTTTCAGTTAGCTTTCTTTACAATGTAATTCTACCTGATCTAAATGATTTTCTCTACACCGCTACTCTATGTAGTTACGCTATGTGCTGAAACGTTTCCTTTTTGCAGTAGCCTACATAATTTGTAAAAAGTAAACATCTAATACAATGGCAGTGACCGTGTCAGTATGATATGAACACCTCATGGCTTAATGAGTGAAGGAAGGTATTGTCTTCGCACATGGTAATATTAAGTTTAAGTGCATAGGATTAATATTTCTGCTTGTGCCATGCCACTCATAACGAAAATCAACAAAGCATGCTATCAATATAGTACGAAACTTGGCGGAAAAGTCGCTTCATAATAAAAAAGAAAATCGAAATTTTCATACTCGTTTCTTGCACGTATACTAAAACGAATAAATATTTAACTGGCCTTGCCATGAGCCTATAGTAATGTAATTTAATGTTTTTTTGCATATGTACTATGTCTGACTCAACTTGGTTTTGGTATTTGCAAGTCTGATGAGTACGTTTCAAGTATGGCTAACGCAAGGGTTTAGTCATATTGATAGCCTAATATTTCTACTATCAACTTTGTTTTTTTTTTTTATCAATTGGGACTTCTTCAAAACATCAGTGAATATAATTTATAGACAGAAATGAGATTCTCTCAGGGCTCAGTTTTTAAAACTAAAACAAATGGTGACTATGGGACAGTTTGAAATTGATCTGGAAAATTACGAAAAATACTATTTTTGTGACAAGCACTTGAAAAGTTTGATGAAGCTCGTAGTAGTTTAAAGTACTTTTCTGATTCTCAGAATCCATTACTTCCGATACTAGATTCGAACAAGACTATTCCATCAACGTAGTCTTCAATTGGAAACTACATATTGCATGAAAACCGTTATGAAGATTGCCTTGGAAATTAAATTAGATCATTGTGCGAGGTCATCACTCATGGCATAAGTTTAAAGTGGTTGGAAGCAAGAATGGATTCGCAGGTGTTTCAATAAAGGAGGGATCGCAAGAGGAAAATTGAATTTTTAAAATATTAGCGTGCTCCTCCTTAAGCTTTCATACTCAGTCTACTACTTTTTTCCATTTCGAGAAGCCTCTCAGGTTCTTACCCACAACAGAACATCTAAAATCTTGTGGATCTTATTGTTTGATCAGTTCTTACCAGTGAAAGTGACAAAGGACTAGCACACAATCCGTCCAGATTTTTATTTATAAAGTACAGACATTTCTCCGGCATTTTAAACTTTTCTCAGAAATAAAGTATGTATGTGTTTGCTTGAAAAGGCGTACAAAATCCATATGCGGATCAGAAAATATGGTGCCGTTGTTGATTTTCATAAGTGCATTATTCTTTTCCTATATGGTAGTCGTTTTATACCTGATGCTGCCCGTCGTCTAAAAAAGAGCTTTTATAAATGGAAGTAAATATTATTCTTTCTCCTGTGCAAAGTTTGTTTTCTGCCCCGGTGCCTTTGATCCGTCGGTGGTGGTGTTTGGCTGCCTTCTCTTATCTTACAAGCTTCCATGTGTGCTGCCTCTAGGCCATTCTTTTGAATCACATGAATGGTACGCTTCATTTTAAATTTTTTATGGCAGAATATATGACGATGTCTAAAAATACGGAATTAGTTGTATTTATTGGCGTTTGAAGAATTTTACTGCGAGAAACATTCTTCATAAAGGACTTCAATAAATATCTGGATTTTGCAGGTTTCTTTGCATCAAGAAGGAAAAACGGAAACCCACTGCTTCCTTTATCTTCCCGCAGTCATCATAGCGATAACATAATCAAAGGCTTGGTCCTGAATTTTAAATTAAACTATGAATTGACGGAAACATGACTTCAATTTCTTGTGATTCAAGTGATAATAAAAGTCTTTCATTTCACTTTCCTTCCACAACGAAAAATAGTTTGGTTTTGCCAAAGATTTTATTCATCGAACCAGGATTTGAATCTCATACTTACTCCATAATATGCAACGTTCATTCACCCTCATTAAATTATGGAGGTCAAGGATCACCGCATCTGTTGTGTTTTGTAGCGTGAACATGTGTGCTTTAGCTAACAAGTCTGATTAAGATTATTTCTGAAGAAGTGCCGACCGATAAGCTTTTCGTCATCGTTATCAACAAAACGTACAGATCAATGCTCGATACCATTGTAAGAAGCCTTTTTAAGATGGCGTATTCAAACCGAAATCTTTTTATTTGCCAGCACTGGGATTTAATCAAAGACTAATTTTTTTTACTCATTACTATCATGTTTTTGTCGACGTTTCCACTGCGAACATATTTTGGATGTTTGTGAAAAGAATTTAATCACATAATGCTGTACCCCAGACACATTATAAACATATTTTACATACGTGTTATATGTGACCTCAAAAAACTACATGTTTTTGCTCATTGATCACATTTGAACTTCCTGTAAACAACGTTCATAGCAACTGCGTACTAAACATTCAGCCAAGAAAATTAGCAATGTTCTCTGTACAGAACTTAAAGCGTAGTATGCTACATGACTTTTCCTATATAATTTTTGTGTTTATGCATTTAAAAAGAAAAAAAATTGATACAGACAAAAATCAAAGAATGTTTATCGTCATTTTGAATAGCGCTCACTCTGGGAGAACGTGAAATCAAACATACGGAAACAATACAATGCATTGCGTGAGTTTTCAGTTATTACGGCTGCTTTTTTACTAGTGCGTCACGGAAGAGGAACTGAGAAAATTTTGAGTGCACAGTAAATAAATAATCTTACCGATGTACATCAAATAAAGCTTAGCATTCCTCATTTAGTCATTTCCAAAACCTTTTCAAGAAATTTGTTACAGACTTGAGGAATTACTTTGACAAGATCATATGAAGCTTTTTAATTCATTCCACTAAGGAAAAATATCGATTTCCATGTAAATACGCGTATCATCATTTATACTACGTAAGACAACTTTTGAAAAATAAATAAAGCTATTCATTACATTAGAAAGAGCAAATGCTTGAGAGGTCGTTATTTTTGTACTTGTCAGATAAAATAGCTGGCGTAGGTAAATAGTTCTTATTCGTTCGCTTTTTTCTGAAGGATCGCTCTGATTTTATGTTTTTCATAACATAATTTGGAAGTTTGAAAAAACGTGTAAATACTCTGAGAATCTCCATTTCAGCATAATTATTCTAATTTTCAAATTTCTCAATGAATTGGTAGATTTGTAAAAAAAAAGATAAGGAACATTTTGTGGAAAATCAAGCACTTGTGATCTGGAGTTAGGGGTCAAAGTTTAGATAATTAAATTGGCTTCCCAGATTTGCGAAATAAATTTAAACTTGTAAATAGGTTAAAATGCTTCCATTCAATCTTGAAAACTCTAAACTAAATTTGCACGTTGCGCGTGTTTATTTTCCTCATTGAAATTGAAACTAAACGTTTTGCTAGCCATACCTACATATTTTGAAACATTAGGTAAATTCCTCGTTATCACTTATTCTAATTAGCACAATCCCTGGAAGTCACGAAAAAATATTCACGAAGGAATCCATCTTGTAGCATGCTACAAGGTCATTTTGCGCTACGTGTCTAGCATTTTATTCTGTTGCATGCAATAATGATGAGATGTCTAGGGTAAAATAACATGCACACTTTTTTCCTTTTATTGAAACAATCAAAAGGCTACACATTCACCCCAAGTAATATTTCCCTGGCCCTGGAGAGCAAATTGATTGCAGCACACCAACACCAGCACGAAGAATTTAAATTGTATAGGGTTAATTTAGCACGATTGAAAGTTACCTTCCCACTTTCCAGTAATACTCTTTGAGTAGATTTTTCAATGACGTGATTTACTACTGGATATTTTGGTAACCAGTGCAACACTTTTGAATTAGTCTACGTCTCCAAGCTGTTCGACTTGACATTAGTGATAAAGTGGCCTTGTACATGTCTGCGATGATAACATTTTTAGGTAAAAGCATACCTTTCGTAATACCTTATGAAAAAAATCATCGACCCTTGGAAGAAGATAGTACGCAGTAGTCTGACTAACTTGATGCATAATGATTTATGCCCTGCACTTAAAATAAGCTTACGAGGTCAATCGGACAAAGTCAAAGTCAAGTTGAAAGGCTATAAGAAATAGCTTTTTATACAGTGTGCCTAAAATGTGTTTTACATGCAATAAAATTTATGCAGAACAACTGTTAATTACTTATCAGAAAAAGTTTAAGTTGTACCTAGTTATATTTTAATTGCATGCTCACCAATTTTACCTAGGGGTGATGATGCTCCCCTATGATCTATAGGTTTAGGTCAAAGTGTCAGCTAAAGAGACAGCATCGAGTCATCAGAGGACCTGACCAGAGATGTCACTCCAGATAATATCCCTCTATACCTAAATGCCGAATTTGGAATTGGAACTTTGATGATTTGCTACTTATTATCCTCCCGCCCATAAAAACATGTCTTTTCTGTTCTGGCAACAAGATAAAATAACTTTAAAAAATTATACTTTGATGCATGGCAAGATGATATGCAGTAAATGCTATAAAGTAAATACCTGCGTATATATATTCTCAGAAACTCTTCTTACTGTATCACTGCTTAAAAGTTGGCTTGATTGATAAACTCATGTCATCATCGTCATTAAGCTTGCATAGGGCTCTGAAAATATTATATTACATTATGTAAGTATTTACAGATATCTTTTCTTGTTCCATAACCAGCACGAGTATAAAGTGTACGTTATTTTTTTCTTTCTTCCAGTATAATTTTAGCCTATGACATAATTAAATCATAATTACATTTTATATAGTGGGCAGTGCTCATTTGTGCTGATGCGAGTGCATTACAGCCATAAGAAACCAAATGGAATGTATTTCATTAAGCCTCAATATAGCATAATATTGCCTTCTTAGGCTTAAGTGCATATATCTGTAGTAGACTTCACCTCTGTTTCGATGTTGGTTCATTTTACTCTCGAAATTATCAGTTGTGCAGTCATTTGATAAGGTGTTCACTTCAAATGTGGAGTGTGGAGACGAGGAGAAAAAACTAATATACTGGTTTCAGGAGCGTGCCGTATAAATCCCAGAAAGCGCCAAAAATGTAAGTTCATTTTACCCGTGAAAGTTTTACAAGATATATCCTAGAATACTGATGTAGTTTGTGATTGTTCACGACTAAAAGGAACCGCGTTGGGAACAAAGGTGCTATGTGCCCCCTATTTTGTTGTCTTTTTCTCAACAAATGCTGCGGAGTGGATTCGGATGATGAGTATGAAGATGACTTGGGTCAGCCTCTCCTCAAGCAAAAACATTTTAGACAATATAGCAAATCCAACAATTACAAGCCAAGCAAGCCCAGAAGCACTAATAATAACAAGAGAAAAACGAATCGAGCTATAATAGACCCTAGCTTTCTACCACCTTCTCCAATAATACATTCGGGATTGAGAAGGATGCCTTTCATCGGAACACTATCTGATCTAACAGAAAGATCTGAAGACGAAAGTTGCACTACTACAGCCTCTGCTGTTTTTGACGATCAATCGTTTTTCCAGTGTGAAGAGCCTAGCCTCACAGTCTTCAATTTCCGTAAAGATTTTAACGGAGAAAAAGACGTTCCTCATGCTGTTAAGTAATCTGCATTGTATGCAAAATGCCCCTTTTGTTACTTTTTTCAAATAAATCATAGAACTTCTAGAATTAGCCAAATACTATTAATAATATTCTTTAAAATTTACATACGTGTATTATCATCCAGCTTTAAGAAAAATGAAAGCTTTAAAATTTTGGAATGCTTGTAAGAATGTAATTTGAATTAAGTAGATTCAGCAAGCCTGAATATTGACTGTTAATTGCGTTTTCTTGTTCCATACTTGAAATAGGTATTACACTAAGTCTTATACCTTATACCGCTCGTAATTTTTAGCCTCTTCCAAAATGTTAACGTATAAAGCCCAAGAAACAAAAAAGAGAAGCGTAATGGTAATGTCAATGTTGGTATGTAAGCGAATCTGAGTGAACTTGTATTGGTTAAAATATTTGACTGAAAATTTTGCCGATCTGTGATTTTTTTTATAATTAGCCTTAGCCGGCATTTTAAAGAATATTAACAACCGATAAGTACGTTATATTAAGTAATATTTTTCGATTGTTTTAGTTAGAATACATAGTTTAAATAAAATGTTGGAAATATTTCGACGCAGCAATGCTCTTATCATGTTGACTTGGCTCATTGTAATTTCCGTTAGTTTAAGTAGCATCACAGTAGACGCGACAGCATTGTCACTAAATAGTTCCATCTTTGCGATAACAAGTGAAGACCTTGACGGAGATTACCCTTCAGACGATCATGGAGGGGCACTGGTGAGTAAAATAAGTTTCGTGTTTATTCCTAAAATTCTTAATTCCGGATCAAGTAGTTTTATATTTTTTATTTTGTCACGAGCGTTAATTACCCTTAATTGCGTCTCATTTTTATAATCTTTAGCTAACTTTTTCATCATATTTTATTTTTCAATGTAAGGACAAGTCACATTCCACAAACTTGATCCAGTTATTTTGATAAAAAACTGCTGGATCTGTATGGTTATCGCAAAAATGACAAGTTTTATCATGGAAGATCTGATGCGCCCTGAATTTTTTATTTTACGAGAAAATGTAATTGCGATTTGTTTACGTGACTTTATAAATTCCAGCAAGCGTTCAGCCAACTGACTTCAGATGACTCAAAAAGCAGTTCAAGATCATCATTTAAGCACGTTGAAAGTAAAGAGGATCAATATGATGATGACATAGATGAGAGAAGTCACCAGGACGAGGAAAACACAAAGAGCGTGAACAACAAGATTGGATTTGGTAATGATGATGATGATGACCATTCTTTTGAAGGAAGCAGAAGTATTGACTCAAAATCACAATACTTTATTGACGAGCATTACTCATATTATGATGAGCTTCTGAACGATAAATATGACCACGACGGGGACGATTTCACTGATGAAGATGAGTGATGAGTAATGACTTTCAAAAAAATCTGAAGAGTAAAGTTTCATGAATTATATCATTCTTTTTTGCCATTGCCTTGTAACAGACATTGAAATGATTGTTTTGACATTGTCTAGATTACAAAATTTATTGCGTTTTAATCAACGTTACAACTAAAATGCATTTGTTCAATTACCACATCATACTCAGTATCAGATTTTGTATTTATAAGTTAGTGTTTTTTATCAAACCCACTAAATAAATAATAAATAAAGCAGTGAAATAAAAACTACCAAACTTTTCCAACTTTTTAAATTATTCGATGCACTGAATGCAATTTCACAAAATCCGTTGGCGTTTGGTGAGTAACCGATGAGGCATTTACACTTTGTTAAGCTACTATCTTCAGGATCAATTGCACAAGTGGAATTTTCCACACATTTTATTCCATTATCTGTAGACACCGCGCAAAGCCTTCCAACTAAAGCCACACATGATGTTTTAACGACTTCATAAGTTTGATCTTCAGGTACTGCACATGTGCATAACCGTTGCTCATCACATTTAAGAAAGCGATTAGGATCACAATCAAAACTGTTACATGATTCACCATAGCCAACGAAGCAGGCCTTGTTGCCCTCGTCGGGAATTAAATCGCCTCCGCATGTGCACTTTTCCTCATGACAAATGGCATGTTCAATACAATCTTCATCAAATTTACATTCTTGTTTCAAGTCACCAACGCATTTGCCCGAAGCCTTGTCAAATCTATAATTTTCTTTGCAACCGCAACTCCCAATGGTGCGGTTACACTCACCTAAGTATAAATCCTTATGACATGGTACTTCATCAGAACAAGGGGATCCATAGAGACCATGACAACGGGCATTACTACTTGGTTCAAATCCACTCACGCAGTTGCACGTTCTATTCTGACACTCAGCCCATAATGTACAAGTGTCGGTTTGAGAGTCACAAGGAGCTCCTTGAGGTAAATGACACCTTTTGGTTGACTCATAATAGATTTGATTTTCAGGACAACGACAAATATTTTTCGAGCAGTGGAAATATGGATGGCAATCAGAGTCTTTTTCGCATTTCCCATTGTAAGAAAGTTTACATTCTTTTGTAGAAGTTTCAGAGTAGCTTTCAAGGCACCTACATTCTCCATTGATGCACTCTGCATTTTCAATACACACTGGATCAGGAAATGGTTTAGTTTTTACACAGGAAGCTGCAAAAAAAAGTTTAAAAAAGAAGTTATACCAGCAAAGTTGAACCTTTATCATCTAAGAACTAAATAAATCAATATTGTACTGCTGTCATATGCACCTCCAACTACATAACCACATTTCTTTTCAGTTGGGTTCCACTTTTGTAGGTCTTTGAGCATACAGACGCATGTATTGTTACTACTACATGTGAGGAAATTATGAGTATCGCAATCATTAGGTTTTCCGCATCTGTTAGAGCCATAAGCAAGTTTGCATTGTCCCGTGGCATTGTTGAGTGTCGCGTCAGATTCGCAGAAACAAACTCCATTGTTTGCTTGGGGAAAACACAAAGCGTATTTCGAACAAGTTCTGCGAGGGACTTGAGGGTTGTCTCTTAAGTCACAATTTCCTAAAGGAGGACTAACGCATCTGTCTAGTTCAATATCTCGTATCATATCGGATGTACACGTGCAAACACCAGACGAATCAAAATTTAGCTCTGACGGGGCAAAACGAGCCTTGCGTGAAAACAGCCTTTCTCTATTTTTATAACTTCCAGTAGGTAGTCCGTAAAAGCTATTAAGTCCTAGTGTCCTTGGTGATGAGAACGAAGAGATCTTTGGAGGCAAGATTGTAGCACTTGAGGACATGTCGCATACTAACTGATCTCTGAAGTCGGTAGATACACAGTCATTGTTGTTCTCACAGCTCTCCCCATATTTCTTTAAAGAGCCCTCATGTACTTCTATAAAAATTAGAAGTAATACGTAAAGAGCTCGAAACTTCATCTGGAACATGATACAGTATTTTTATTTTTATCTACTAAGAAATTATAAATTTTGGAGAGATCTTTCAAAACCCGCCTGAAGCTTACCTTAGGTTCCGCGTGACACAAAATTGTTACATGCAATGCTAAAATTAAATGTAAACAATTGAGGTGATTCAGGATGAAATGGTGATATGATAGGTAAAATTCCTGTTACTCGTTATCAGCACATACTTTCATGAAAGTAATCAAGACATAATTGATAATGATATCAGCATTATGCATTAGTAAAACATTTACTGATCGATACATTTATTACGTACAATTAAAGTAGTTTATTAAATGCTTACTTTATTTCATTGCTTTATATTATGTACAAATTTTATCTTTAAAATGGTATGAATCATATTTAAGAGGTATTTGTTGATCCTTGTACTTTTTCTATTAGGTAAAGAATCACGCTTGTAAGACAAAACCTAAAATGGCGACCAGAATGGTAGATCCAGTGATGATTGAGCCACCACTTTCACCCGTAACACATTTGCCTTCCGCATCTGCTACAAATCCATAATTACATCTGCACACAGAAGGGGTCTGTGTCGTACAAGTAGCATCATCTACGCAGAAAATTCCTTCCGCTGTCGCTCCACAAGGGGCTCCTTCTTTTGCTCGACAAGTTCCACTAATGTTTGTCATTTTTTCTGGGTCTTTACAGTTGCATGTGCTGTTTATACAGTTAAGATAACTTTTAGGATCACAAGAAATAGTATTGTCACATTGTACCCCATACAAAACATAGCATTGCATTTTGTCATCAGCAGCAACCTGGTCGGTTAAACATCCACAAGTATCAGAAATACATTTGGAATTCCCTACGCAGTCTTCATCGCTTCTACATTTCTGCTCAATCTTGCCTTTGCATATTTTATTAACATCATCTTTCTCATAATTCGCAATGCATTCACAGATGTTATTACTTCCGCATATTAAGAAATCATCAGTGCTACACGCAGTACCTTCAGGACAGGAGGATCCATACAAACCCACACATTTGCCAATTAAATCACTCCTGTATCCTGTTTCGCATGTACACTTGCTATCCTGACACGTGGCATGCGTGGTACATTGTAAATTATCCTCTGTTACGTTACAAGCCTGACCAGCCAAAAGAATACAGTTCTTAGTTCCGCTATCATATTCCTGACCGGATGGACAAACGCACAGTTTTGGATTACCATCGCAAATGAACTGAGGATGGCATTCAGAAGCCAAGTTGCAACTTTCGTTGTACGGCTTTCCACACGTTCTTTGTGGAGTGCTTATATATCCTTCAAGACATTCACAGATATTTGAGTCGCTACAGTTCATATTGCTACCGCACTCAATCTTTGGGAAAGGCTCCCTCACTCCACAGCTACCTAATAAGTTACGGAAATAGATAATAGTAGTAGTAGTAGCAACAAGGAATATATAGAATTGGAAATTGAAACTGTAACCATACCTTCAAAAAGAGCAACACATTTGCTCCCGTCGTGTACTTGATTGTCTTCATCCGCACAAACGCATTTTCCTCCATGGCAGGTTAAAATTGATGAGGTGTCGCAATCTGTTTCCTTTACACACTCGGTGGAGCCATAGGTTAATTTGCATAACAGTGTAACAGGATCATATATAGTACCTGGGTTACAAAAACAGGTGCCATTATTTCGGATGCCTAAAAGATTTTCATCTGGGTCGGGCCAACATTGTGCGTGCTGAGTGCATGATCTCATTGGTTTTCCATCTCCCGATACCAGCGTACAAGGTGTCTTGTGTGGGGCAACGCAGCGATTTGACGAAATTAGCCAAAACATGTCTTCTTCGCACTGGCATATGTCATTTAGGCAGATTAATGGGCTGTAAAGGTCGTCTGTTTCACAGGTTTGGGTTTCGTTTCCGTTACACGAATCCCTGTAACTTGCTCCTTTAACATTTACTAGTACTTGCAGACCCATGAGGGCCACCAAGGTAAAAATCTAAATGAAAATGCCGGAATTAATTCGATCCTGCGTACTCTTGCTTATTATTAAATATTTCGACTTACAAATATTTTTCCCATTTTGTAGAAATACGGTTCTGACTTTGTCCTTTGTAATTGAAAATGAATGAATGAAATTTTCAATAATAAATGCACCTGCTGTGAAAACTCACTGGTTACTAAGGTATTGGATCTTTTATAAAAATCTCTTACCGGTTGTGATTTGATGTCAATTTTTTGGTCAACTTTTTACAACAAGCGGCACAAAATTTGCAGAGATTACATATGTGTCTCTTGTTTATTAGCGTATGCCTTTTATTGACATTTAGTTATTAATGCCGATTCGTTATCTAATCGAAGATACGTAATTATTTGTTTACTGAAACTTACAACCTGATGTCATAGGAAATATCAATAATGTGTTTGTGTAATTCAAACTCAAATTGATAACTCTTACAATTGACTTTTCATGTTATTTTCAGTTGCGGAAAATTTTTATCAAAGTAATTAAAACCGACAAAAGTATAAATTTTTCGAAGTAATGCTTAGATAAATTGCATGATTAGTCGTTAGGGGTTTTTCAAGGGTATTAAACCCAAAATACTTAACAGATAAATTTTAGTACTTTTTGACGAATCCTGACCATTTATCGTACAAAATTAACCCACGTAAGCTTGCAGAAATGCTAAACAAATATTAGAGGAAAGCAAATATTTGTGGGTTTGAATGTATTTGTGACACGTATTTTAGGGTTTGTAAGTCTCGTTAAAAACTCAATGTATGGGATGAGTCAGTGACGGATCCATTGCGAAAATAATTCGCAAAAATTATTATAAGTGCAATGTTTACAGTTTAAGGTAATTGGACTGCATCCATAAGATGGATTACTTAGTAATTGTACTATAGACAGTCTGGCTTTGTTATCTATTCTATTATTTGCACTCATTTATATTAACCAGTTTTGGGGTGAAAGCTAAACTAAAATTTAGTTGTTTCAGTAAGAGACGCAATCATTTTATGAAAGCTTTTACTCCCTTATGAAGGGTAATTTTACAACCCATATTCTAAAGAGATGAAAGGTAAAAAAATTCATCATCAAAGCTATGTTAAATATTGGACGAGAGAATCAGTTGTACAGTACCTAAATATTAGTCACTACTGCTTTTTAAATTGGATATCACCAAGATATTTGTTCGCCAATATGGAATTACCTAGAACGTAAGCCATTCAAAGAATTTTAATAAAAGGATTTTTCATATCTTTCTTCCATGAACCTCTTCAGACTTTCTTTGGTGCTTTATGTAACACAAGCAATCACTGAACGAATAGAACCTATTCATATATATATTTTTTAAATTTATGTGTATGAAAAATTCATGAAAAAGGAAATTCTACGAGGACAGCTAAGACACTTTCAAAAGAATTTTGAAAAACATGAAGATATTGAAAAAAGAGCGTTACCAGTTGTCTAACAATGAACCTAGACAACCCGAGCTTAAAATCCAAATTAAGTAGGGTAACGTGAAGAATGTATAAAAATTTGAGAAAAATACTGCTACCATATTATGAATATATTAAAGGGTGCATGGGTACAAGTTAGTATTAAGTTAGTAGTGGTGGAAACATGGAATCCCTATTGTAACGTCTCTATCAGCAATGGAGGTTAGGATTGCTTATGATTAGCGCAGATGTTCACAATTTCCTGTAAATGCAGATGACATTTTTTGTTATTTGCAGACATACTCATTAATCTACCTTCAAGACTTCTGCTTATTGGTCTATATCTACACGTGCATTTTTCGGTTCCCAGAATTCCTCTCTCATTTCTGACTCTCTACTTTGGTAATGCAAATACTCATCCTTTCCTGGTAAATGAACTTGTATAACCTCGAGCATTCTTTCTTTCTGCATAGAATCCTGACTAGAGTTTAGCGCATTTTTTGATCGCTCTTTTCTTTGGTCAATGATTAAATACTTTCAAAGGGTTTTTCTTTTTCTTAGAAAGCTCAAATGTTATCTTAGCTGGATAGCTAAATGGAATGGATTGAAGCGACTTAAAATTGCAGTAAGTTTGTCTCCAGATTTGGACTGAAATCATGAGATTTCTGCACAAAGTTTTGCTCCTTCCGTGCATAAATTTTAGTCGAATAGAATGTCAACTGCAGGCAGACATTTAGCTCCTCTCGAAGGTTAAGTGTAATTATAAGATTTAACAGCACGCACGTGTTCCGTCTTCTGTCAATTTAACAGACAGTTTTTCTTGTTCTATAAATGAGGAAATTTCTTGGCTTACATGTGGTATAACGTCTGTTTCTTCCAAAATCATTTATCTGTTGCGCAAAACGGCAAATCTGTGGGAGGGCATCTAATGCGATTTTACTTACCTTTGTTTTTTTCATTGAAACACGATGGCTCAAGGGGAGACGAAAGTTATTTGCATGAAATATCTCATAAATTGCAAAATGTGGAAATGCCCATCATTCCAAGTCTTTTTTTTCACCTGATGTTCCTATTCAAATTATGCACCACGGATACCATAAAGTCGTTTTCCCAAAATAAATAGGCAATTTTAGTATAAAATTGGAATGTAACCAATGGAACCTTTGTTTATGTGGTGGATATATTTTGAGAGAAATTGGGAAGGATATTAAATGCCTATATAATAGTTTGAATATTTTTAGTGTTATTTGGTTTGCTTAAATTGGTTTTGTTTTAAATTTCAGAACTTTATTTATCTTCTTTTAAATTAGCCTTTCTCTTTACGGTATTATCTTGCATGCATAATTTTTGTTCAACCAAGATCTTCCGATTGAATTTTCAGTCCAGCAAGTTTTATTTATTTTGATCTTCCTAAAGAAGTAAAAGCATTTTTTGATTGTTCAGATTTTTAAAGAAACCTTTTAAGTTTTTTGAGCATGATTTCGCATAAACGTTCTTTAAATGTACTCATGCTTCATTTCAAAACTTTGTAAGTAATCATACACTCTATTATAATTTTATGATAAAAATCCTTTTTCCATAGCATTCTTTTACCTTTCCAAGTGATCTTCCACTAATGGAAGAGTTTGTGTGATTAAGCAAACAACCGTTCCAATGTCACGTTTTACTTCTCTGGAATGTGGATACCTGGCTCTTATTGAGTACATATGGTTAGACAAGGAATTTTGGTTGATTCAAAGGCTTGAAGCGCATCGACATGGCTAGACCTTTATAAATATAGCTTAAAGTATTATTCATATTTTCTCTAATAAAAGATATCGTTAGCTGTATACATTTGATTTGGTAAATTCATTTACCTTATATTTACCAGTTTGAAGATTGAACTAACGCTGAGCCGGCCAGTTCCATCATAATCAAGGGATTCTATTTCGGAAATTATTTACTCTTTCTCAGACTGGGGATTAATTTGCCGTGAAACACTTCCCATTTCTTTGGAAAACATCAAAGATTTCTGTTTTTCCTTTTTTGCGAAGATCTTTAAAGAAACTTCTTAACCTGATGTTTGACGATACATATGAAGGGCTGTCTACGAGATACAAAATGGTTTATCTTCCAAGAAGTATCAAATTTATTATCTAAATTTGATGCATGGATTTGAACCGTAGTATGTATTTATATGAACCGTTTATAAACCATAAATACAGGTCGCATATTGTGATTGCCAGTCAGAATATGATTAATAAAGACCACAACTTTGCCAATATTGCATCCTATAGGTTTCCTCAAGTGCCTTTACTACATTCTACCTGAGTTTCTCTTCGGTAAGAATCACCTTATTTCAGTAGCTTATTGCTCAGGCGGAATCTCTTTGATGTTTTATTTTAGCTTCCTTCTTGCAATTTGTCCGTTACTCCTTGCTTCCGGTGTAATATCAACAAAGGTATGTTATTTCTTCGAAAAACCCTCATTCCTTAGAATTTTGTCAAGGTCTGTTTGTTCCTTGTGACTTCAGAGCACAAATTCTTTCCAGCTGAATGGAAAAGCTACCACAGGATTCAATAATCTCTGCTGGTGATAATAGAAAAGGCTATTTTTTCGCAATATCCCTTCACTTTCGGGGATGCACAACCACAACCTTTCTTTCATACAGCAAGCCTTTTCCTTCGTTCAAAAAAGTTCCAATTTCGATCACTTCCAGAAAGATGAAGTTCTCAATAGGTAGAAATTGTGTAGCCACAGCCTAAAATTTTAGCCCAAAACACATTTTTATTTAGGTGAATGCATACTTAAATATGTAATTACTTATATGATATTTTTAATGTAATGTAATATTAACACATTATTATAAAACATTTCCCACTCAGTCCGCACAGTGGCTTAAGGGCCGAAACAGATTGCGAATTTGAAAAACGTACTAAAGATACATTTAAAATTACATTTTTCATTTACATTTACTCCTACTAAACACATATTTAATATACCAATTCAAATATTTATTACAAGCTAGGAATTTTGTCATGTCTCTCAGTATTGCAACATAGTAGGTTTAGGCTCTCATTACTTTATCATTTCACGATAAATTGATTTCATCAATTTGGTAACGTTCAATCTTTCTCGAAAAGAATGAATAAACCTAGCTTGACGCTTTCCATAATCAAAAAACGAGTAAAGATTTTTCTATGTATTTTCATATGCTGTCCTGTTATATTGCTGCTGCAACTTGCAAGCATTATCTTTAGTTCCGGCAGATTGATCACCCTTTTATCGTAAAAGAATTGAGAGTCACATGGACGTTAGAAGATGGATGAATAAACCTTATTTAATTTCATAGACAATGTCAGATGACATTGTTTAACCTTAAAATTGTCGATCGGCTCCTACATCTGTTTTGCAAATATGTAAAATTGAATTTAATCCATCACGTAGTATCAATATTTACATTTCGCTTCGCATAGCACATCGAATTTAGATCTTTAATGAGCAGAGTTATGTGACCTTGGGTCAGTTTGAAAACTTCACAATGTAATGTAACGTGACATTAAAGGTACGCTATATTTCTGAGCAAGAGGCTATGATTAACGGGGTTTTCATGTTTTTGGTTGCTTAAAATGACGCCTACGGCTATGGGGTCACAAGTGGAAACTACTAGTTAAGTAGTTTCCACTTTGTTTATAAAGTTACATTGATGTCGATGATGGGTATGATGTTCACGAAAGGACGGGAAAAATCGCGAATATATTTTCTCGTTAGTCTTAGTCTGCTCATTCGGTATCAGTGCCTGTAGCGCCTGTAGTGTCACTATAGCAAACTAAGCCTGATGATTGATGAGTTCTTGATATCTTGATTAAATCATCTGTGGAACGATGTTTTTAGATTATTTACAGTTTTATTACCTAAAATCTAAATTATGTACAGTCCGATCTGCTAAGGGGTTATATGACACCTTATGAAATGACATGCTATCAAAAGGGATAGCATAAAGTGAATGATTATAGGAAGGACGAATGAATGATTATTTGTTTCCTTAGGTCACCTACGTCTGTTGATTTCATTTTGTATGCCACTAATGAGGAGACCAGTAGTAACATGAGCGTGCTATTCTAAATGCCATCGATTCTTTAATTCATTAACTGCAAGGCCTTTCTTAAAACGTAGAAGCAATGTGTAGGTGACAAAGATGAATGGGTTTCATGAGCAGTTTTTAAAAACATCGATTATCATATTATTTCCCACTGAAGACTACACTAAAGAAATTTTATCTAATATCTATAAGTCAAATAACATATAAATCCTCATCATCCAGAGCTGAATCGTCCCCATCATAAGTTTCACTGAGGTGAAGCTTTTCGAAAACTCATTTCAATTTTAATGGGTGTTTGATGTTCTGTGTGTCTTTTGAGGGCGTCATTAATGTCAATTACAAGGTTGGATATTGCATCCGTAATGGCTTTGAGGAAGAACAACATTTGTGCATTCATGCAAACTGGGATAGTTTCTGAACAGTTGATGGGCAAACAAAATGGTTAAGAAGAGCAAATAACCTTCTAGAAAATGAATCTCAATCCCTACTATAAAAACATTTTACGCATGCTAGGCAAGCTTAACCTGTTTTTATTTATCGTAGCAGTAAGTTACAAATGGAAAATTTAAGCCTTTATTAAACTTTTTAGTAATTACAAATTTACAAGAGGAAAGTTTCCTGCTTTGGTAAGCCTGAAACTTTATTCGTGCACCCAGCATCTACTTTCCATTAGGTCAGGCGGGTGCAGAACTATGTAAATCAGTAACGATGTTATTTACTTGATGCAGAATTACATTTTGAAATGTAAGGAGGAAAATAATAGTTAAAAGTTACTGATTGATATATTTGGGTGGATGATTGTATTCGCTAAAAATATTTGTTTTACGTCAATCCGATGCGTATTTTTCCAAGAAAGGTCGGATACATCGTCCTTATCTGTCCTCTTCCTGAGCAAGGGCAAAGGAAGTCCTGGATCGTTTCTGCACTTGTAAACTTCAAAGGCTTTATCTTCTGAGAAATGATTTTGTTTCAATGTCAGTAAAGTGATACTAAATAAATAGTCTACATAAAACGCGCAAATATGCGTGCAGGACGCTTGATGGTTTTAGGATAAATTTTTTGATAGGTAAAATCAATGAAATAAAGAAGTGCCAAAAATGGGATTAATACTTTTAAGACTTTTTTATCATTCAATGAACAATCATTACGTAATACTGTGAAATAACACCCTCTATAGGAACTCTTCCGGTAAAAACTTTGGCACGTTTTCAGATCCAAACATTCCAAGCTTTCATGTAAATTTTCCTATGATGTAACTGATGTGAGACTACATGAGAGAGGTTAATTTCCTAATGAGCTGCTAATTATCCAAGAAATCTAAGAAGGAAGATCGGAAACAATAGAGCCTAAGGATCAAGCTATCAATTTGTAAATTCTACTTACTTAATTACGGAAATTGCCAAAATAGTCCATTAATGTAAGAATCACTCGAGCAATTTTTCAGAAATACATCGTTGTTTTTGCACTCGCAGTTTTAGCTTCTTACGTCACTTGAAAAACAGTATCACTTATATGCGTTGCACGTTGCAGTTTAGACCAAGTTGTAGGAAATTTTAGGCTTGTTTTACCTGAAGGATAAATGTTACGTACATATTTTTCAACGATCTAGAAAAGTAATTGAACAATGTTCTGTAAACATGTTTTTATCCTTCAAGGGTTAATAATTTTGGCGATGGTTTACAAAAACTCAGATGGCTTGGCAGATTCTGCAGTTTACATAATTAAAAACGAGGACACAGATCAGGTAATCATTTTAATCATTAAATCATGTTGTAGTGAAAGATTATGATTAGATTGGACTTTTTTTTAGTGTTTATCAGCTGGACCAGTGCTTAAAAACACTACTCAAATTAGTGTATTTAAACAAGGCACTCCGGTTTCTAAACCTTGTTCAAATACTAGCACCCTTGCAACTACAGACTTTGGCCAACAATGGACAGTCCGAATAAAGAAAGAGGGTAAGCCCTTCAATTGGAGCAAATCGAAGTTTACAATTTTTAATAAAATATTTCTTACATATCAAAGGGCATTTTAAAGGTGAAAATTAGAAAGTCACGGAAATACTTTTTGTTTCCTTTTCACCGCACAAACTCGCTAGTTTACATATTAGCAGCAAATGTAATTCCAACATGTTTTGAAAACAGCTGTTACCATGACTCTAACAAAACCTTGACAGTTACACTGCCTTGTTGTAAACGTAATTTGATAGCGTGGCTCGTTATAATTCTGTAAGTATTATTTTGATCCTTGTTATTACTATGCAGAGTCTGCAGCAAGGACGTATCAAGTGCAAATCGCTATGCTAAACACACAATACGAAGATCCAAAGTTCCAAGCCAGACTAAGGGGAGAGTTTATTTCGTATTTTCCAAAATTAATGAAGTTAATAGAGCAACCAATTTCATTGTTTGGGAAACCAAATGAATTCATCATGATTGATCCCGGCGCTGGATATTGTCTCACTGACAAAGTGTAAGTGCATCAATTTAATGAGCTTGTTTAAACTCACTCCAGTAAGATTAATTAACCAGAGTTAGGAATGCATTTCATATTGGTTAGATGAAACTTGGTATTTATGTTTTTCTTGACTATTCTTTGTTTATTAGTGGTTCCAATCAAACAACATTCTTGCCCTGTTTGGATCACTCTAACAAAAATAGTAGCAACCTTAAAGGAAAAAACCAAATCTGGAATTTTGCTTTAGTAAACGAGCTCAGTAATATGGGCAGGGAACATAGGAAACTCAGTAGCCCACCTACTTATAACTGGACCGATAAAGATGTAAAGTCGATGGGGAAAATAACACCGCTTTTTTACAAATAATTCCTACTCATTTTCCTAGGATGCGTCATATTTAAATTAAACCGCCTATTCTTTAACCTACGCTACAGAATATAAATAGATTCAATAGAAAAGTAATTTGATTGCTACTTTTTACTCCTATCAAATCCATTTAGACTCAACGTGATTAAAAACAGACAAGCCACAAAACATTGTGGCTCAAAATAATAAATAGGAAGGGATTTTTTAAGAACTCATTTCATGGACTGCTGCCGTCATGGATAAAAACTATGTAACTATATAATAAAAAGGATACCTGATATAATGAACATTTGACAATAAGCTACTGGGAAGTTTTCAGAAATTTTATCCTGCATAGTTGAGACTGGAAATGATTGCCCTAGGGGCAAACCGAGATAAAACTTCTAGCGAAATGTTTCAGCTTTGGCACGTTTTACGAGGAAATTGTAAATTGAGCTTTTTCCATTCTTTGTTCATTCATTCTGATTTTCTGTGTCAATAATGTAAGGCTAATAATAATGCTAATTTTGTAAGAACTAGCGTCTGTATAGTATTGTAAGCAAAACATGAAACCTTTGGAATGATAGAATAGACAAATGTCTAGATAGTTAGATAACCCAGTGTCAGACAAGAAGAACATCATTACCTGAATATGTTGTAGCTTTCTCGAAGGTGTGTAGTACCGTCGCAGTTACTCTTCTTGTGATCTTCTCCTTGAAAAATTTACAAAACCTTATTTAATGAATGCTAGATATGACAAGCTGATTGCAATTATGTTTGCTCAACGTTAAGTTTATTTTTCCTCAATAAACTGACAAAAGCGTTAAGGCCAAATAATATTTACCTTTTTTACATCCCCAGTGTTATATCTCTTTCAATCATTAGCGAAATTGCCAGAAACATAATAGCTATAACGTCTTTCATATGAAACCTAAGAAGGTTTGTGTGTGGCAACTTTTATTATGCAAGCGTGTAGGTATTTACTTATGTTATGTATGTACAAATTCAAGGGATTTAATAAATAATTTCTCGGTAAACTTTGTAACATGTATATTAAAATGAAAGGTAATACATTAACAGGTAACTCCAAAAACAATGTGAACAGACTTAAGCACGTTTAAGTATTTTGTAACTTGATGGAGGAATTTTGTAAGAAAATAATGCAACCGTTCCAATGAAAAAGCTCTAACTTGGTTAGTTCGCACCATTTCGCGCTTTGATCTTTTCTAGGAAAAATATACAATTTTTGTGGGTACGATTTTCAGATAATTGGGTTAGCGATTATTTCCTGAAACGCTTGAGAATTGAGGCTGAATCTTATGCTGTAATCCGTTGAATTTCAGCAAACCATGTATCCCATCAATGTTAGCGATTTTCCTATTTTTGGAGCTTATATGTTTTCCTTGTTCTAATATTTCCAGTCAGATAACGTACTTTCACTTTGTGTGATCCACTCCTGTGGTTGATTTTTATTTCATTGAGGTTTTTTACTCTTTGCCGCACAGAACGAGAAACAATGTTGTAAATAGCCTTTGTAATTTGTTGCCTTCGAGACTAAAAGGAAAAGTGATAATACGCTAAAGCGGCTTTGTAAGTTGGATAGGAAGTTCTCCGAATATTTGCCGATGGCAACGTTCAACACAAATGATGAAAAAGATCCAACAAAGATTTATTTGGCGAATGCACACGCGTTGGGAAACTAGATTCTGAAACTGTACATTATCATTTCGTGTTCAGACTTAAGTCTAGTCGGAGACATCTCTACCGATCTGACCTTGACATTCCAAGCACTTGGAGACGTATATGCAACTAAACTACATAAACAAAAAAGTATATTTACATATAACTGTACATAGGTTACTAATTATGTCTTTTTTCTGCTTGAGCATATTGGAGAAAATTTCTAATAAAGACATAGTCTATTGATATGTGCGCGTTGCATTTTATAAGTCAATAGAACATCATGGGATGGGAACAATTTCTTTTTGCTTCGTAGGGAATATTCTTGTGAAAGATGAAACATTTATGTAAGTCTTCCAGCAAAAGTGATAGATTGTAATTTTATTTAGGAAGGAAGGTTTTTACAAATGATCTTCACCACATGCTGCCATGCTCTATAGAGACTTTATAGGAATATATGTTTCCAGACAATAGTTTATCGAATAATATGCTCATATCTACTTGTTTATTGTCGGAAGCTTATTTATTTAATGTTATTGCTTCCCATGGCTTGATTTGAGAGCGAATCGAGGTTCATTATTCCTATCTAATCGGAATCAAGAGAGCAATGAAAATTTGTCAACTTGGAAAGGAAATGACTTGGCCGCATCTCCAAGACAAACTTTTTTGGTTAGAGACCTTGAAAGCGGAAGTGAAAGTAATAAAATGGCTTCCTCAACTCTGCTACATGTTTGGATTTGTTAGAATTTTCCAGCGAAACTCTCTAAAACTCGGATGTTGAATTCACTTGCGAGTTGAATCTAATAAGGTCTCTGAAATATTATTACTGCTTTTAAAATGTTTTGCAACACAAAATGCTGAACTACTGAATTATGCACATTTTTGCCTATGCATGTAAAATAACAAGTAGCTTTTGAGCGTATACTTAATCCAGCCCAACCGAATACATAACAATCCGTGGTTGGCTTAATAAGTCGGCTTTATTTCTATCCTTTTTTCATAAAAACCTAGTAAAATGACGAGTGGAAACTAATCCGACAGAGAAAATAATACCCCAGGCTTAACGTTTGCCAAGTATATCGTCACTACAACACGCCCATCTATTTTGGCTGACGTCAGTTCATCGCTCTTTTTTATTTACTCTTAAAACGTTTATTTTTTGTCTCTGCATTATGCAACAACAGCACATTGTCCAATGACCCTATCTTTAATAAACAGCTCCTTCATTTTTATTTCAACTGGTATCACAACATGAACAACTTTCCTTGGCAATAAGAAGAGGTAAACAAACCTTTTGAGCTTTTCTTTGTGTAAAACGCTGCTAGGGAACCCTTTCCAATGTGTCCATCGCAACGTATTAGAACACACACATCATCAGAGCTTTATTTTGGTATGCTGAATTCGGAATATCTAAATGCTTTCATATCCATTTACCTGCATTACTACTTTTTCATTCCACCTTTTTTGTGGTATCCATATGCAAACATTTTGATAAACCATGTTCACTTTCCTTTTTAATGGAATACTGAATGGCTCACCACCTGCACCTGGGATCGATTTACTTTATTTACACAAGCCATTACGGGAAAGGAAATAATAATATCCTTAGTGCTCGGTCTCTCATGATGAATCAACGTTCTTACATCTACCTTCCTATTTTAGACAAGGCCGAAGGAAACAAAGAGTCTTCTCTCGTATTTTGTTAATTTCGAAAATGTCTCTGCGGGAATATCGTTGCATTATTTAAATTCCCTAAAAGTCTGTTCATGTTCCTTAAGGCCATTTTCTGTCGTTATATGTCCGGAACCCAGCAGGAAAAAATTTGGGGTGTCATCATTCCTAAAAATATCTATTTATCAAAAGGCAGAAAGCGGAGACGAAATTTTTTCTAAGGACACCACGAGTTTCTAATTTGGAAATGTTTTTCGACCATTTTTGATTGTTACTTTTAGAAAGAGACACTACTCTCACGTGTTGATATATGATTACGAGTACATTTACATCAAATTGTTACGCTTATAAAAATTGGTATAACAAGGACTGTGAAATGTGAGAAAACGTAGTGGGAGTTGTTTCCATTGGAGGCTTTATATTATCTACCGGATACAGACAGACATACCGATAGTTCCATATCAAGAGGAAGGACAAAAAGCGGGGAAAGGTAAGTCTAAAATCTAAAAACCCAGTATGTAAACGTAGTGTTTCGCTGACTCCTGAAGCTATAATGATTGTAACGCTGCCTAAGAGTTAACTAACAATTCGGTAGAAAAAACATTTCTAGGTAAAGATACATAAGTACATGTTTGTATCAACAGCCTATGTACAATTTGCTTCACCATTTCCATTAGGCATGAGGTCTTTCGAGAATTCTTCTACATGAAATGAAAGCAGGCTTTTTGATGCACAGAAGCGCATTATTACCCCTTGGTCCAACTGTTTTCAACATAAAATGAAAGTCACCTTTAGGTTGACTACTCTCCCGTTTCGCCTCCCGATCCAGGTACCAAAAGGAACTCGTGTTTTCTTTCCATTCATTCATTCCAGTGCATTTAATTTGTTCAGCCACCCAAAGCATATAACTTTAGTAATGACTGATAATTGTGTTACTTCCAGTGAGTGAAATGCCAGTCATATTTAGTGCAAACTCACGTTTCCCTATACATATATCCTCCAACTAACCAAGGTTGCACTTTAATTCAGAATATTATCATACCATAACAATGATTACCTATCATGTCAAGTGTGATTTGCAGGATTTGTACTAATACTAAACTATAGTATAATTGGCTTTTGAAATGAGACAAGTTTTACTCAGTTACCTACTCAGAAGTAGTGAAGTGTGTAGATGGTACAATTGATCTAGGGATCATGGCTTACGTCAAGTACGTACTATTGTTCGAGAATTACTTTTGTGTGGTGCCAGTGGACTCGAATGATCACAAATTAGACAAGCTAATTGGAAAAAAGATAAAGGAAATGAGGTTCAAGGATCCAACCAGTACTAAGCTCCAAATCAGGCCATGTGTTTGATAATCTCATGAACTGTTTCATACTGGAAGTAATGAATTAGGTAGCTCAAAACTCCTTCAAAGTATTTCAACTTACGTCCATCTTTCTAAATGAAAACATCGCTCGTGTGCTTTATTAACCTATCTTAATTACATTCATCTGCTATCAGAATGTCATTGTTTGAGAAATGCAAAAATTGGGGTCATCATGACGTGGACAAAATTGGAAATTTTGAGAGACCCTTGCCATAAACTTAATTATAATTATAAGGGTGTTGATGATGGTGCTAAGCACTTTAATTATTTCAGCGCAAGTAATACTTTTACCCTGAATGAAAATGAGTCTGAACCTCGACAACTTTGAAGTGGCTGAGGATTTTGGTAGAGACTCGCCATTTGTTCTCACGAGCCCAACCTCTCTACAAGCTTGCTCTCAACTGGATATTGAGGTGATTATTCTAGGGAAAAAAATCCTGCGAAGAAACTTTTCTCTTTTTGCGTTTGACATTCTTTCCTCAAAGTTTTTTCTCTAACGAAAATTATTATTCATGTGTTGGCGAATAGCCCATTGAGCTAGTGTACAAAAGTTTAGAATATTTTGAGGAGGAGTGCTGTCACCTTCCATTGTCTCAAATCTACAGAATTTACGAAGAGACCGAGACTCAGCGTCAAGGTAAAGTTAAGGATTCATCCATTTGGTTCAGTAGCATCTTGGCCAAACTTTGTTTTTTGCTGTCCTCAGCTCCTGTATTACGTAGAGAAATATTAATTGTATTACTTTAGTCTTTTAATTTTTCTGCTACAAAGTATAGTTGGCAAGTTTAAAAGAATTACAAAAGTTTCCAAAGTTCTAGAATAAAATTTTGTGTTGACTTTTGCCCATTCAGGTAAATTAATCCAAAGTAGGGAGTTGCGAAAGGCGTTGCTAAAAACAAGGATGACGATCACAAAGAACAACGAGGTCTCAACGAGAACTTCTGAAAACCAAATGAATAATGGTAGAAGCAGAAGTGCTATTGTGGGGGATGATAAGGGATCCAATGATATAGTCTCCATACGAAAGAAAAAATCAGCATCTGCTACATCCGTGGGCAGAGTAAACTTTCAGCAGAATGATTTGCAGTCAACAAGAAGCGCGTCAAGTTCGAGGGAAAATAATAACAAGAATACCAACTTAAACAGAAGAGGATTTCACGGTAGGGGAAGCTGGCGGGGGTCGTCTTCGGCTTCTGCAAACTACTACTGTACTTCCGACACTGAGTCCAACGAAGGCACTCTTCATTTCTCAGAGAATTGTGATAATTGTGTGGACAGCGGCCCTATTCATTCATCAAGAAGTGTACCTGATCTCAGAAGAAGTAGGGGAAATTTGGACTTTAGAAAAGTTGCCAGCTCAGCATGGAGCCCGTCCAGAAGACATTACTGTCCTTGTCATTTAGATTTGCAAGATCAGGATATCCTTGCGGAATATTTTAAAAGGTAAATGATGTGGAGTGTACAATATGTGTCAAATCCAAGGTTAACTTTCATAAAATGTAGCTACTCTTTGGCTTGCAATGAATGAAAAGAAATGAAGTTGGAAATGCTACGTGCATAAGACTATATCATGTTCACAGTGATGCAACCCGAAACTTTATACGACTTAGGGAAATGTAAAGATGCTACACAGCAGTAGGAAATAGGAAACTTGAGTCATGTAAAAATACATTTTATACCCATTTCTTTCCATGTGCCAACTTCTCATTTGATTGGAGCAGGTACGATGATATCTTATCGTCTCCTTCAATGTCAGAAGAGGATCGAAAAATAATGGAAAGATTGATTCTCAAGAGAGCCAAAATGTTGGAGTGGGAGAGACAATCCCAAGAACTCCGGGATATTATTGAAGCTGATAGAATGAAAAAATATAGAGTAAGTAGGCATCTGTTATGTACAAATGCTCTATGATTTAATTATGTAAACCATACTATTTTTAATAGTCTATGTGGGCGAACACTTATTTTTTGTGGTTTATATGTTTCAAAGGCAAGCCAAATCTTAGCCCAGCAATGGAAAGACAAGCTGGTGGAAAAAAGACATGCTGAAAATGAAGAAAATCATCGACGTTATTTGCAGATGCAAGAGAAGCTGCAAAGACAACAAAAGGATCTGGAGAAATATTTGGAGGACAGGGATAAACGAATTCATAGATACTTGGAAGATCTTAGCTTCAAAAAGGTGAGTGTATTACATTTTCAAGTGCATTAAGTATCTGAAATATGGGTGTTAGATATTATATTTCATTTAAGAATCAGCTCTGTATTCTCACGTGAAAGCCTCCCACAAGAGGGACAAAAGTGAGAGGTTGTAAAAACCCTTTCACTTTTATCCCTGCTCCAAATTTCTATTTTATTAAGCAGAAGCAGAACATCTTGGAAAAACAGAAATTGGAGGCTCTCCGACAACTAGAAGTGTCGAAAGCCATTGAGAAACTGTTGGAGGATGATAAACAGCGTAGGCAAGCAATGCGAGATAGGTTGCAGAAGAGAATGACGGAAGCTGAAATAAGAAAGCAGAGGAGAGAGAAAGATTACTGGAGAGTAAGTAAAATCTCACTTTGCCCCTCGTAAAGACTCTCAGTTATTAAGTTTGTATTTTCACGTCTAAAATAAGCTGGACAAACATGCATTTATTTTACTTTATTTTGCAAAATTTTTGTACTCCTTAATATTGCAATTTTGGTCCGAAAAAAACATTTTTATGTCTCGTCTAATCAACATGAAGGCATAAATATTATAAATATTTTACATGATGTGATGTGATAAATGTTGTAACGATTGTTGGTTGGTTCATTTACGCAGCACGTGTCAGAGATGAACCGTTTGGAAGATATCAAGCGAGCTTTAAAAGTCGAAAGAATCGAGCAACAAGCTCGCGCCACGGTAGAAGAACTACGGCATCAAATCGAAGAAAAGGACCATAGAACACGATTAAATCAATTAAAGTATCTTCAGATAAGAGACAAGGCTATTGAATCTGGCTCCGGACGACATCAAAAACAAATTGAGAAAGCGCGTCAACTTCATGAAGAGTTACTTCGTGGATTTGATGAGTGGACGAAGAAAGCCTTGGAACTTCAGCTTGCAGCCCAGGAAAGAGCTGACCTAAAACACTATGATGTTATCAACCGGAGGCGAGCTCGAGCGGCGAGTGAGAGAGTTTTGAGGGAAGAACGTACAGCAGAGATGATGAAAAGAGTCCATGAGATGGAGGAAAAGCGTCGAGAACTGATGAAAAGCCTAATCCGAAATAAGGAAATAAAGACTCAACGATACAAAGCTGAGAAGGAAAGATCCATCAACATTTCTCGAATCAGAGCTCAGCAGGCTGCAGAATTAAGGCAGCAATTAAAAGAAAAATTAAATCCGGAAACATTTGACAAAAAAGCAGCTAGGGCCGAGATCGAAATGCAAATTTTGAAAAAGCCAGTATGGGAAGCAAGAAACTTTAATGTTAAATTCAATCCACGATTGTTAACGAAAAGGTGTTCATCATGTAAATGTTATCATGGTAAAATAAATAACTACAAAAATGGTAGCACTGGTTCGGGTGGTAATGGATGCTCTATTCGGAATAATAAATGTCACAACGGAAAAGACAAGAAAAAGTTAATTTAGAATAACTTTGGTGCTAAAACTGAGAGATTGCATTAATAACAAAAAAATTCTCAATAATGTAATACTGATATTTGTAAGTCAAGTTATAAATCAAGTTAACAATTCAACAAATATTACATTTTTCCAATGTAGTTCTATCATGTTACAAACAAAATGTCAAAATATTACGTATTATTATATTGTACTATTCATTAATACTATTCATACTTGTTTAGTTTCCAATGCTGAGTTTTCTTTTCAGGTTCACATTTTTCGAATTTGACTTCCGTCCTTAAAAAAGAAAAAAATAATTTTACAGCTACCAAGAATACTATCAAACTATATTAATATACAACTTACCCAGAAACTTGTAAGCACCGTCTATTTAACGTATTAAATATCACAAAAATATTTTGACCTCGGGCTTGTTTCTTAAACTCCCATGCATTATATGCATGCGCATTATTTTCCAAAGTTGATGTTATTACATTGAACTCATTCGCCAGAGGTTTTAGATTGTAGCCTCGACTTGTATCTTTAAAAAGAAGAATTAATTTAGTGATGATGAAACACTGCCAGTTTATATGTTGTACACATTACCAAACTTTGTAATGTCCCACAGTTGACTACCACTGTCCGACCATTTTTTCAAAACAACTGGACCGAGATTCGTATATCCATTTCGTGCAGTCAGGTACTAAAGTTTTCAAAATAAGTTAAATTATTAGCTTGTTTAATGTTCAAAATACCAAAATAAAAATATTCTTCTAGTACCAATTGGTTGGTAGTGCTCTGTATAGAATACAGTCCATCGACCTGAGCATTCCCTTGTTGCGATCTGACCTCTCGCTCTTGTTGCAAATAAAGCTCATAGTCGTCCGTACCTAAGCACGGAATCCAAACATTGCAGAGAATGATTCCGATTGTAGTTACAAAATAGGAAGATTGAGCAAATGATGTTACACTAGTCATTGTTTTTGTGATTTGCAAATTTAAATTAATCTAACTGTCGTAACATTTAGATTAAAATATTTTGACTTGAATATATAAATGGATATATGTAGATGACTAGAATTTAAAAAATAGATTTTTTTAATAAATAGCTCTATCAATATGGCAAATTTTTAAACCCAATGGATGTACTCCATCGCTTTATTTTCTAAGTTGTACATAAAATCCGCTTATTAATAGGTAAATAGATATATTTACGCAAACAGCGTGGATGTGGTTGGAATTTTTGACCACCATTGAATACGTGGAAACTTTTTTTTTGGTAAAGACGCTGCTCAACTGGTGGCTCGATCAAAATATTTCATATGGTCTATTGATAGAGAAAATGATAATCCTTTGCATGGGGTAATTTTCTAAGATTATAATTATTATAATTATAATATGGATTCTATCAACATACCTGAAAATAATCAAGTAACGCTCAGTTTTATCAATCCAGATTCGACCTAAGACCTGGTAATGACAATGATATGCATATTATTTTCAAAATTAAAATCTCTTTTCCGAAAATAAGACTAATTTGTTCCAGTATAACTTGAAAGTTTTACATTCAAAGTGAAGGATAGAATCATCAGACCTAGGCTACATATGATGTAGTCCAAAACTACGTAGGTTTCTTTCTTATGACATCCCTCCTTCCAATATGTTTTCGAAAACTCGGTGCACTGTTCGGGCTAGAATTTAAAAAAAAAAATTTAATGTGTTGTACCTCAAATCAACTTATGATAGTTTACTTACTGTAACAACAGTCATATTACAGCAAGTTTCAGGATACTGAACATCAAACTCCAAATCATTATCGTCATCATTCTCAGGTCCGTAGAAATAGTCGTCTTCCCTATTTATACTAGGGAGTTGTATCCAATCTTTCCGAGAATAAAAACCGCAACATTGTCTCTATTAAAAGGTTCTGTTCTCCATTAAAAATAGAAGACTTAATTTTTATGCATGTTTTGATCCAAGACACTTTTTACTTTACTTCAAATTGAGTAACATTCCAGTTTTCTAAAATATTGTTATCTTCTGAGTTCACCAATGCTCTTCTCATGTCCACCGTAAGTTCCGTATAGAAAAAGTAAGTTCCAAAAGGTAGAGCAAACATGGTTAATATATATTGGACATTATTGATTCCAGTCACAGTCCGGAACTATAATGTACAAGAAAATGTAGTTATGCTGGAGGATTTTCTAAAATGTGAAATGTTTACTTCATTATTACCACTCTCGAGAGGCATCTATCTCGCAAGAATTTCATCTTTAGAATCATCAATGCAAGACAAATTGCAGTTGTTGTAAATTCTGTCACCAGCATCGGAACAAGCCACGGTCTAATAGTGTTCAAAACGATAACAATACTTCATGGAGTACGTTTGTTTAATACTTTTAAAAATATGCATTAATTTACTTTATAATGGTTATACTAAAGGTATCTTCGTTCTCATCCATAATCCGTGTAAGCTGGTCGGCAAAGCCGTTCCAGGTTAGCTAAAGAGGATCACAATATTGAAACTTTGAAGAAGTAATTAAATAGGAATAAAATGGTCAGTTGGGAAAATACCCCTAAGGTAAAGACTATCATCGCTGTAACAAGTTTCTTTCGCCTAATATTTGACGAGATGAATGTTTTGTTTTCGAAGCTCAATTCTCGAATCACAGGTTTTATGCTTTCTTTGCTTGGTTTTATGTATGCCTGTCCATTGATATCGGGTGCTGAGGATGAATTCGCCCTTTCTTCATCATCTATAGCCTCTCCAATTTCTGTTTCAGAATTTAAACTTGACGTCGGTAGTATTGCTACTGTTTTTGCATTGTCCAACATTTCAACTATGGCTGAGTATCGCTGAATTTTATGATGATACCCAAGCGTCTGTATTATTACAGGGGGCTCGTCCTTCGCTGGAGTTTTGAGAGTTTCTCCTGCCTCTGATGAATCCATCGTGGAGGGCGTGGAGAGAGTATACTGATTTCGCGATTGTTTTTGTTTATGAACAAGCTACATGCTGCTGAATTTAAATTGCTTGTGTAATTCACGAAGACACAAAAATAAAATTGATGCTGGATGAGATTTTAAAATGTATTGTGAGCGTTCCAAGACACCATAACGATCGTTTTGAAAAACTTTTACATGGAATATAAATATTTATGCGTGGAGACTTGTTCGTTTATTTAGAGTAAATAATCAAACAATATAATAAATACATAAATCCACTTTCTATCTTAAATATAGGTGATTGATCATGGTTTCACTTCCTTCCTCCTATGAACCAACTACGACAACGTCCTTTTCCCTGTGGCCCAGATTTCTTAACATGACAAAATCCACAGCAGTCACCAACTGGAGCGGTCAAGTCATCCACAGTGCATATTGCCCCATTTTCAAGACATTCCTAATTTCAAAGTAATCTTTTTTAAATCAACAGAACTTTTGCAAAAATTAGAGACGAAAAATAACTAATCAACTTACGGCATTGGCTTCAGCTCTGAAAAGATTTATCACTAGTGCAAGCACAATGCAAACAATTAAATATAACTTCATTTTGTTCAATGAGTTATTTGAGATCAATCTTCTAAATTATTTATGTAAATCCAGTTGACAATAGTTATATCAATACAACTCTCAAGGTTTGCTATTTTGGCTGCATGCCAGCTTTACGCAGAACTAAGTGATTATGTTAAATCTTATACAACTCGTTCGTTTTGACGAATTTTGACTCTGCTATGCTCTCCTGATTTTACAGTTACCAAAACTTAAACAAGTTTGAAGGGTTCAGACGTCTCGTCTGCTTGTCCCCACCGGAAAATACAGAATGAATGAGTCAAGTCAATCAAGAAGAATCTTACAAAGTATCAGAGAATCTTTCCCTATGTGTTATCATTTGTAGTCACAATGTAATCGCAACACTTGCAGAACTGATTCAAGATACAAGTCACAATCCAATCTACTCATTTCATGTAACGGATGTAGTGCGATAATCATTCATAGCATAAATTTTGATGAAGGTAGACTACTGACCGACATTAGAAACTAAAATAGTATTTTTTATGTACATCCTTTCTAAACCTTAAGATGATTACCAATGCGAGCAAGGAAAAACATTCATGACAAAATAAAAATGAAAATTATAATAATTCTTGATTGTATGCATTTAAAAGCACGAAATGGTTTAAGTATTTGCCATGATAAAAAGTACCCTTTTCATGAGAGATGCAATAGTGTTCAGTAAGACTACAAAAACCGTGAATAAGATATGAAACTACGATAGTGATAATGAAGTGAGTAATTTTGCAAAAGTTTTTTTGTCGCATTCATGTAGGCATGAATTCTGATACACGCATTGGCTTCCTTTTTGCTACTTTCCGATTAGGTAACACACGCTAGTACGCTTCCTTTTTTAACTACGTGTTCATGTTATTGACCGTAGGGATTTTTATGCCTAAATTGCATGCTGATTTATTTCGCCTTTTTCCTTGGAGAATACATACGTCAGAAAACTTAAATTATTTGTAATTAAATATTAAATTAATGCAATTGAACATCATCGTGGCATTTTAATAATTTCAGAAAGTATCAAATAAATAGTGAAAACGAAATGTTACATTTGATCAATTTAGTTTGCTGAAGCTTCTTAACCTCCGATAAACCAGCTCTTACAGTAGCCTCGTTCTGAGCCACCTGCTTTCCGGTAAGTGTCGCATAAGCCAACACAGCAATTTCCTGTTACCCCGGTGGTCTCGTTCCGGAAACAGTCACCTCCTTTGGGAATACAATCATCCTGAGACACAAATTCAAGTGAAATGAGAAATGATATTTAAGTGACCATGTATGCAATTAAAAAACTGCTCGACTAATAATCGAACATAAAAACTGGCACTCATTGTCACCAATAAGAAATTATATAAGTAACGTTTATTGTACTTCTTACCTGAATCCGAGTTGATAAACGGTGGTGATAGTGTGCTGCTCCTGTACAGCATGAGATCATCATGTTCAACAACAACAAAGTAACAAAGATCTTTCGAGTCATTTTGAGTCGCAAAAACTTCTGCAGATTAATTTTTAAGGAAATTTAATTAGTTCTAGTGTGGCCAATTGGTTTATTGGATTTTTTAAATTGAATTATGAGAGTTTTACTTTTGTAAACTGATGTACTCATTCCATATTTTCAACATTAATAATTTTTGTCCAAAAGTATGTTTCCTTTTGAACCTCAAACGGTAAATGTGAAGTTGAGCTAGTAATGACCTTAAATTAAATCCATGAGAGTATGTATTCTATTTTAGGTTAACATGTTTATTCTTCTCCCATCAAAAATGCATCAGTTGAAGAAGTCTTAAAATTAGGAAAGGATAGATGGATGGAAGGATAAACATTTTTCAGTAGCCAGACATGGTTTCCTAATTCTCATGATCTAGAACATGTTGTGTGTTTGCATTTCTGCTAAGCATTGATTAAGCGAGGACTGTGATATAAGCTCTGCTTCATTGATCATTCAGTATACTGTTCTTTGTATACTATAATTCTAATCTAATGAAACATTCAAGTCAAGATGGCCAGAAACTGTGTTGATATGGATTACGAATCGTTAAAAATTTTAAAATCTAAGATTGGGCAGTCGAGTCACGAATACAGTAAACCATATCCCAACATTCCCAGCCCAACCCATTTGTATTTTAACAGAGAGTTGAGTTTCTTGATGAAACATTGTACTTAAATGAGAAACAATTTCATGCTTTGTACCAGAATTCCTATTATTTTATGGACATTTCAGAAATCATTTTCACTTTATGAACCCAATGACTTTAACAAAACAGTTATGTAATGACGAAGTATTTTTAAAACTACATATTATTCTTTCCTCTGATATACTGTATGTACAGAATTACTTCACTAATTTTCTCTTGATGCTTTTATCAATCTGTGCAAACAAAAAAGTCAGTCAGTGTCATATACATATACACATTAATCAATTTAAAACTGACAGAGCCGAGTGCCGGAGTAAATCGAGCATATTAAACCACTTAATATAAAATTAACAAATTTATGAATGTGAAAATTCACTCACAAGTGGCTTCATAATGTTTTAGTTTTTATGATTTTTTACCTTGAGCAATGCATAACATTTATTTTATGTAACCGGGAAGATCATAATCTTGCCAGTTTTGATAAGCCCATATTCAGTCGATTCGTAATTAGAATTCATGTATATGTTATACAACGTGCAATTTGGAAACTAATCTACGATAATTTGGGTGAAACACATCAATCATTTATTGACAATTTGTTATGTATAGATTTCAAATAATTCATTTCAGACGGCTTTTGTAATTTGTTGAAAGATAGCAAGAGGAAAAGATAGAAGCAAATTTAAGTATGTATCAGAAACATTTTCCGAATCTCGCCAGTCGCGTTTTTGAGGTATCTCTATCAGGCAGGCTAAAACTATCAACGTTGCCACCATGGCGGATATAAAATCAATCACATGTTTCACAATTCTAGCCCTTCTGGGTTTAACAGAAGGTTCCTCAATCAGGAATGGAACAATACAAGCAACTTTCCGTAATCCAATTGCAGACTTTCCATGGCCAGATGTAAAATATCAAATCTAAACAGTAATATAAAATCTAAATTTATCATTAGTTATATAACATTTTTCTCTGAATTAATAGCCATACTGCCATCGACATAACGATGGATTTTACTACATGCCTCGCTCTGAAGAAAATGGAGTTGCTGTTTATAAGTCACGCACATTGTCAAACTGGAGAAACGCTCAACGCGCTCTTGTTGTCCGAGCTCCCCCGGGGCTGATGTCCCTCTGGGCTCCTGAACTTCATTTTATTAACGGAAACTTTTATTTATACTTCGCCCTAGGTATACCAAGCAGTGACCAAAGGAACTTATAACTCATAATAATTTATAACAGGTCTCATAACTATAGTTTTTTTTCTTAATCAGATAATGGAGACAATGCCAATCATAGGATGTATGTAAGTCGCGCATTAGACCCTAACAATGCCATGGGAGCATACACTACACCAAAGAGGTACAAACTTGAGTAACTTAAAGTATTTCTAGTGTGTGGACGTGTTCTATAAATAAAAATTTATACTTAAACTTTTACCATTTTTTTCATTAGGATGGGGGTACCTGGAGAAGACTTTTGGGCGATTGATGCTACTATCCTTCAATACGGAAATGGACAAAACTACGTAATTTGGTCCGGTAAGTGGTACTTACAGATTTTATGTGTCACGCGCAATACGATAGTTGACCATCAAAGTAATTTTTTATTTCCTGTTCTAGGATGGCCAACCATCAATGCGGGATTCCCACAAAATTTGTATATTGCCAGACTGTGTGACCCCGAGACTATTTGCTCAAACAGAGTGTTATTGGCGGAACCACGCTTTAACTGGGAAACAAACGGTGCCCCACTGCTAGAGGGACCCCAAATTCTCCACAATGCTGGACGTGTGTTTGTCATTTATTCCGCTTCTGGATCATGGACTGCAGATTATAACCTGGGTTTCATGGGTATTGATAACCTAGCCGATCCCCTAAACCCTGGTAATTGGTGGAGGTAATAATATAAATGCCGAATAGAGCACTATAATCATATATTAATTAAGAGAATGCTTTTAAGAAAAGAAATTTTGGTTCAATCAGACACAACCAGCCAGTATTTTGGCGAAATGATGAACAAAGTGTTTTCGGGGTTAGTATAATACTTACAAACTCAATGTAAAAATATATATATGAATTTCGACAAACTGAAATTGATGCTATTTTGATTGGATAATATTTAGGTGGGTCATGCGTCCTTCACCAGGTAAGAAGACTTCAGTGGAATACTATTTTAATGGGCTAAAGTGGATTAATCATTATTTTAAACTTAAACTTTAGGTCACCTGATGGTTCAGAACCTTGGATAGTATATCACGCCATGTCTGACCCAAATGCAGGTTGGGAGGGAAGAACTGCTCGTGTCGAAAGATTCGGCTGGAACCCTGATAATTCTCCAGCCTTTCCTAGACCATCTCGCTTAGGAACTGAATTGGAATCTCCAAGAGGAGAATAATAAGAAGGAAGAGGAAAATGTAATGTTGCTATAGTAATTTATTCGTTGAGTTATACAACTAAATGAAAATTTGCAACATGCAAAAAAGTAAAAATTATGCGATGAAAGCTTTACCAAACATATGAACCGATATTTTTATTCGCATACTGCATCTATCCACCCTGGTTCATACAGACATTTTGTACAGCATGAGGGAACAATAAAATTCCTTTGTTCAATTAAACTTTTTTGTGAAGCCTTTGTCGTCATATCGGTTGTAAATTCAGATTCGGTGCTATCTACAGCTGTCGTCGTGGATTCCTGAGCTGGAAATGGAACACATGGGTAGCCAGGAGGAAGACACTGCTTCATAAAGAACATGATAGCATGTTAAATTTTAATTTTCTTGATGTTTGTTAAATTTCAAAATGCATTTTGTCAAAACTTACCTTTTGAGGAACTTCGTGAACGTGTTTCGTTTCCGTACTGTTCATCATTACTCCAGCAAATCCCACGTGAACTTGGTTACAAATAGTAAACAGTAGTAAACATAATACAATCTTTGCCATTTTGAACTATTTTAATCACCAAAATTTAAATATTGTTGCAATGAAGAAAAATCTCCGCACAAAAGCTGCCACAGTCTTAAATTAAAATGAGTACTCTCACGACATCTCACAGAACCTAATATTTATTCGTTATCAACAATTCAGCAAGGAGCAAACCTCTGGAGCGTAAAATCCCTGAGCCGAGTATGAAGATGCATAAAAGATATTTACCTCAGACTTTTTATGATGACGATATGAGTTTTAGTGATGTATGAGCGGTACAACATTCTATTTTCATGGAATTTGTGGACAGGTGGTAGTTTATTAGTATTTAGAAAACGTAATGCATTGTCGATTACGTAATCGTATTTGGTTAAGTCACGAATCTTCCAACGACAAGGTTTAAGCATACATAAAGTCACAAATCTCAACATCATTTATCAAACCGATGATGCTTAAGCTTAATGGGTATGCATCGCATTCGCATTAACTTGTAAAAAGGCATGAATTAGTACGAAACAAAGTAGAAAGACGTCAAATAAACCATAAATTGCTTTTATTATTAAATATCTAAAGTTGAATTTGGACCATTCATCAAAATTTTGTAGAAAAAAACAAATGAGAACCAAAAAACATCATTATAAAACAGGATCTTTAATGCTAATTAATCTGTCTAGCAAACTAGTAATTATAATCTCCCTCAGAATAGTATCTGTTATAGCCACATTGCCCCATTATACCATCACGGGTAGAGCAATATCCACTGCAGCAATTGCCCTTCAGACCGTCACTAGGTACGCAAGGTTGATAATCCCTAATGCACTATAATAAAAAAAAGTTAATTCATGTTAGCATCGTGATATTAACAGAGTCACGAGTTCTGTCACGAATTCTGGTAACTTTCAGTAAAGCTCACTGTGAGATAAAGTTTAGCAAAATTGCCTTTTCCATCGTAAAGATTAGTTTCTTCAAAATCAACTTACGAATTCTAAAGCAGTTCCACTTGCGATGATGAAAAGCAAACAAAACGCTGCCGAGCAGATAAGCCGTAGACTAGACATATCTTCTATTAAAATACGAAAGTAAACAGGCTAAACAATAGCAAAATTCTGGTAGTATTTACGCTACGACACGAAACAAAATTAGACTTTTGGAGGAAACAGTAATAAATAGGTATGTATGTTATTTATTTGAGAACACACGACAAAGTTTTCTTGCTGCTTGGATTTTCCTCCTGCATCACTTTTTTTTGCTACGTTACGGAGAACTCTTTGAAAGAGTTCTGCTTCCAAGAAGTGTTTGCCTTTAAATACTTATCATCATATTACTTAACTCGAATTGGTAAAGTTGTTTTCAGCAAAACAAACGGGTGCAATTTAGATGACAGGTTTAAATGGTCTACCTAAAAACTATTTCACGCTCATTTGCAGTTCATGCGTAAAAAATGTGAGGATGATGGTGTGAATGAAACCTCCATCGTCACAGGTTTCTTCCAATGTGTACACAAACAATAAGTCAATATAACATAGTTAATTACCCTCAAGTTGGATTCTGACTCACGCTCTTTGGCTATCGTTTGCAGTGAATCGCTGGCAAGGAGACAACACAAGTATTAAAGTGTGTACTTGACTCACCACAAAAACCCATAAGGCATAATCTCGCATTGCATGAATCTTTATTAATGGCTACGGAAGAGATTTTAAATACTGAAACTATGGAGAGTCTTTAAAAACGTCTTACTTTTGGGCTCTAGTCCTGCAGTGTGTTTGCACACTTGATTTTTCAAAGAGTGATAATCACTGAAATAAAGATTTAGTTTTATGCGAGATAGGTAAGTCAGATTTTGTGTGCAGTTCATGTTTATGCACAAGGGCGACTAATTATCCTCACCTTAATGTATCCGCTTAGTACTTTCTACTGGAATGTTATGGCGAGTTGAAATGTCATTTTAAGCACCCATTAAAAACTCAATTTAGCAGAGGAAATCCCAAAGGCTTGTCCCAAATCGTTTTTCTATTGTGAAGACATGTTTGCATTCGCTTTGTAGGGAATTTGCGCAGTCAGTGGAATAATGTTGCTTTTTCATGAAAAGTCATCAACTGTAACTAGTATTCAAGCAGAAAGATATTTGGCTAACTTAAAGCGTAAATTGCTAGATCTCCTAAGGGACATTTTTTAATCGTGCAAAAATACCAATATTCATCTTCTGCTAAATACTCTAGCGCGTGGACAAATACTTATAAGTTGTTTATTTGATGAACACTGCATGTGCAAATTATGTAAGAGCATACTGTAAGCTCTGAAGTCGAAGTCTACTGTACAAATAATGGCATACCTAGAACCCTTTATAATGCTTCTATCTGGGGAAAAACTTCTCGTGCACGAGAAGCAAACTCCTTAGAAATCAATATTCCGAATTAAGTTATTCAGGTTAAAATGTTCTTTCTAACAAAAACCTGGAAATCTGCTTCGTCGAGTCAGTTTTAGGACTATTCTGAAATAATCTCATCAGCATTCTTCTCCACCGGTTAGAACCACTTACCTAAAGCATACATCTCTCTGACCTGAGGAGTAAATGTGCCATTGTTTATTAATTGCATGGAAGTAATATATTAACCCAAGTGCTATCTGATTTTATGAGATATACCAGTCAATTCTCTATGGTCCGCAAACTTTTACAGAGAAATAAAGCTTTCTCTCTCTCGCTCTTTGTGTTTTGGCGAAAGTGAGATGAAAGTTTTATCTGCAGGCGCTTGCCAGTTGTAAAAGCAATGTAAAAGAAAACGAATCGTTGAACTTGGGATGAACTTCAGTGAAGATGAGCGTCATCGCGGTTAATTAGTTTTTTTCTAGCCTGTATTAAATGGCCTTTACTTTGGGCCAAATACCTCATGTTCCTAAAGTAAACGGTTTATCAGTCTACCTCCAAATAATGACTAAACACAACGGACATTTAATTTATCCAGAACACTCCTGAACCACACACGTTTTCGCTGGCTAGATTTTTCATAGCACACTTCCAATGACTGTTATCTGCAGGATTATGCTTTTCAAGAACATCTAGAGAAAGCAACAGCTACAAGAAAAGATAACAGACAATTTTGGGGCTCACCGGAAAGATTACAAAGGAAACACATGGAGGATGGAAATAACCACGATCAAATCCTTATCATTTGTAATTCAATTTTCGCTTATTTATTATTGTATTATTATTAATTATTATACCTTGCCATAGAAAATAAAAAAAGACAAATGTATTTCATGTCGCACATAGTTTATAAATTACAACGGACAGTATGTATGTATAAATAATTAGCTTATTTTCAACGTTCATGTACCCCAATGACCATAAACTGAAGAAAAATCAGTATTTAGATGCCAAAAAAGTAATCCTTTTTAATTTTTTACGCTTTATACGTATATATTTCTACTCCTTCATGGTATGATCGTGGAATCCTTGTGACCATCTTTTTATGACGAAATGCGGGTAAGTCGTAGTTCAGTTGCAACGGCATGAGCATGAAAGCTTTCTTTATAATGCTCCCTCATCAGAGTCTCTTCTTTCAGTGTTAAACCAAAAGTCGGGGTGTTGAAGTTGTCAACCAAATGCTTGTCCACAATAGCCCCAGGAAGGAGGCTTTAAGTCGGTGAAAGTTTTGTGTACATAAAAATACATCTCGTTCACAAACATGATTTCCCGGAGTTGTTTTATGTGTCTATTATAATTGGAATAATTGTTATTGTGTTGCTGAATGTATTGTGAATCATATTCAAAAGTTATGTAAATATAAAAGAAAATTCAGAATAAGATCGTAAAGATATTTGAAAATCACAAGGAGTCGAATCCCATTGGAAGTAATCAATGGAACAATGTAAGGTTAAAAATTAAATTTCAATTTGTACATTTATTTGTGCTTTCTCAACAAACGCTTGGAATTATTCTTGTAGTTTACTTTCATTTAAGCACAGTTGCAGATGAACAAATTTTGCATATAGCTAAGGTTTATATGAATCATACTCACTCAATAGAGCTATTTCTTACTCAAATGCTTCTCAAATTCTCTTGTCACTTTCATCCTCGTTATTTTTAATTAATTATACACAATGGGAATAAAATAATGATAACAATAGAGCTGTTAGGTGATACAATATATAAAATAAGGTTCGTTTATCACTGTCCAATCAAGCTTCAAATCAAAGGGTAAATAAAGATAATGAAGGTAGCCTTGTAGCGGCATACTTTTCTTTATTAAAACCAGTGGCGACAAGGCTCTAGACTCAACGTTTCAACCTTCCCTGCGGATCTTCATTTTATAGCTTCTTACTTTTAGTTTACGCCAAAATTTAGACGTCCTCCTGAAGACGCTTTAAACCGTTTATGCCAATAAGACCTTTTAGTGACTTGCACTAATAGAAGCATTAAAATTCATGCTTTCTGTAATATCGATATTATTTCAGTTATGTCCCTGCGCCAAAAAATACAGCATTCTTTCTGTGTTGTGAGGACACGCAATCAACTCAGAACTGAAAACATCTTGAATTGTACTACCCAACTTGATAGGTTCCATTTTGTACATATTTTAAAAAATCAAAGCAAGTATTCCTAAAGGATGGTTAGTAAAAACTAATGCAAATTTCGTATCATATCTGCACATCACGAATAGCGCTTTACTCAAGCATACATGCACCTTTTACCATTGGCATCTTTCTGATTGCACCATTACACTTTATTGTGTCCAACGCACCATTGATTAAGCAATTTTTGGTTAGAGGGTAGGGGTACCTACAGTCCAGAAACTATGTTATCATACGGCATCGGGCTTTAGAGAACTTTTTTGTTAAAACGTTCACATAAGCAACCTTTAAAAATATCCAAATGCAGTTTTAATCTTCGTTTAGTTATCT